>PVIC010009100.1:34822-46601 GCA_004025085.1 Thryonomys swinderianus | reverse complement strand
GCAAGGTCCTGAGTTCGATCCCTGGTAACCACATATAATGCTGGGCGTGGAGACACGCCCACCAACAATCAACACCGCATACCACAATGCCGGACGTGGTGGCTCACGCCTGTAATCCCAGCACTCGGGAGGCAGAGACAAGAGGATTGCTGAGTTCGCGGTGGCTTGCCTGGGCACCATAGTGAGCTCAGGGCCAGCCTGAACTACAAAGCGAGACCCTGTCTCAAAAAGCTAAATAAATACATACATACATACATACATACATACATACAAATAACACCCTTTCACCACCATACTAGGAATACTTCCTTTCGACAGCTGTGTAGTTCATGGAGTTGGAAAATGTGACAAATAAGGTGATCATAATCTAGTTTATGGCCCTGCAGAAAATTATGTCTGCCCATAAATTTTTATTGTGGAACTTAAACTTTCAGAATCAATTTTCACACTAGTATTAAAATCATAATTATGGGCATTAAGTAAGATAAAAGCATTGGAAGTTTAAGAGTAAGTTCAAGCAAACAAGAATTGGAGATAAAAGGATTCCAGATAAATGTCCTCTCAAACAGAAAAGCTGGTGAAACCCGAATCTAATTGGTGGATCAAGAATTGGTCTAATTTGGCCGAAAGATTAGCTCAGTGGTTCCAGCACCTGCCTCGCAAGCACAAGGTCCTGAGTTCGATCCCCGGAAACCACATACAATGCTGGGTGTGGAGACTCACGTCCACCAGCAATCAATACCACATACCACAGTGCTGGGCATGGTGGCTCACGCTTGTAATCTCAGCACTGGGGAGGCAGAGACCAGAGGATTGCTGAGTTTGAGGCTTGCCTGGGCTACATAGTGAGCTCAGGACCAGCCTGAACTACAAAGTGAGACCCTGTCTCAGATAAAAAAAAAAAAAGAATTGGTCTAATTTGTTGCATTAGGATATAAAAGTGACCAGGAAGGAGAGAAGATGAGTCATTGAATTAGTGGAATTAGATGGAAGAGAAGAGAGTGATATTGAGAGTAGTGTTGGGAGTGAACTCAAAGATTTGAAGCCTCTTCATTCAGAGCAAATACCAATAGATCAGTTCTAAAATCCACTAATCAAAGGATTACATAGAATTGAGAAATATGAAAGTAACTCCTCAAAACTCAAGAACAGGAGTATTAAAAATGACTTTCAAGAAGCAGAAATAAGGTACAGAAGTAACCACTGCTTTTCATTAAAAAACCTCTGAACACTTTCTTAAACTGTTTTTTTAAATAAATAATATGGTTTTAGGTTTCTACCATTCAATAAACATTTGTTGTGTTTGTCATGGGTCCAGGCATTTAATATGACTTGTCTTAATTGTTATGACAACCCTATGCAGTCAGTCCTATGATAACCAACTTTTATAAGATAAATGAATTTTGAACAGGTTAAATGGAAAATCATTCAGGATGATTTCATCAGCCAGGAGTAACACTGGGCTTGAGTCAGGGAAAAACCAAACAATAGCTGAGACAAATTACAGACTTTTTTGTTTGGTTTTGCACTAGCTGTGTTCTGGTGTTGATTCATTAGGTCATAGATAGCAGGATCATGGCTTCTGCAAATCTCATTCCTTTCGCCATAGACCACAAGGCCTTTGCAGCTTCAGCCATTTCATCTATTGTCACAACAGCAAAGAGAGAAGATGACCCAAGAATGACTTCCATGTTACTGGCCTTTGTGGTGCACAACTGTACTAAAACTGAGGAGGTGGAAAATGGAGTTTTCAGCTGGACCTACTGCTGATCCTGCTGCTGTTTTACTAGGTAGCACTTAGAAGTGTGTCCCGTGGCTAAAATGTGGTGAAGTGGGACTCTGACATCCAGAATAGTACATTTTTGAAGGGACCTGAGACATGGCTCAGTGCTGCTGCACCTATATGTTAAGCCTAATATCCTGAGGTCAATTCCAGTACTTGGGGGGGGTATTTTTAAATAATGTAAAATGGGACCAGGGATTTAGCTCAGTGATTCTGGCATCTACTTCGCAAGCTCAAGGTCCTGAGTTTGATCCCCGCACTCAGGAAGCAGAGACAGAGGCAGGAGGACTGCTGAGTTTGAGGCTTGCCTGGGCTACATAGTGAGCTCAGGGCCAGCCTGAACTACAAAGTGGGACCCTGTCTCAAAAAAAAAAAAGTAAAATGAAGATAAACAATATAGATCAGACTGAGCCATGAAATAAACTGATCTAATGTTCTAATTTTACATGAGAAGAGAAGGAAACTTTACATTTTAAACCAGAAGTCATGAGTGTTCAAGATCATCTTCCATGGTTTCTGCAGGCTGTGAAATATGATGAAAGGTGAAGCACGTGAGATCAAGGATGAGGTGGTTCCACAGTGTTGGAGAGACTAACAGGGCTAAATGCTCCTTCCTTTGAAGGAGAAGAATCTACTTTATCAAGAGGTTTAAAAATGAAATTGGGAGGTATAATTAAGGTAATTTAGAACAAATTGATTTGCAAATGAGAAAATTATATTTTAGTAGAGTTCCATCCTTATAAATTAATGAGGAACTGTCACCAGCTAGTATGGCTCCTTTAATGATAATGGAAATTAAAACTAAAGGCACTATGAATTTACAGGCAAAAGCTTTAATTGGAGACTAAGGGAGAAAATAGGAAGAGAAGTCCAGCTCAAGTAGATAGCGGGGTGCACTGGGATGAAGAGGAGCAGACTCTCACAGGAGCAGGAGGCCACATGGAACGGGTCAGCTGAGCTGGGCTGGGACCCGGTGGGTTAGTATTTCATTTCTGGTCTACTCTGGAGGAATCCTCCTGATGCAAAGGGTAATTCTGTTCCCACAAGAGGCATCTTTCTGCTTGGAGCAGCCCAGTCATGTGAAGCTCTGCTTTCCTAGAATCCCAGTGATCACAGGTTAGGGCTATGGCTGGAGACCTCTAACCTTCCCTCCAGGGAGGGGGCTGGAAAGACACTGTAAAAGCAGGTAATCAGATGCCTCTGCAAAGCACTTTACTGTTATCATGATATCTTCAGTCTTCAAGGGGGAATGAGATAGACTAGGAAAACTTCAGCTAATGAAATACTTTGCTGATTTATCTTAAATGATCAACAAGGGAAAAATTTTGATTGTAAAAACAAAAACATGGAAACAAACCTTATGCATATAGAAGATTGTAGGGAGGGCAGGGGAAGGGGAAGAAAATGAGAATCAAGCTGTTTCGTATACAGGTACAGATTCTCAATATTGAATATGGTCATAGTGTATATATAAAATGTACCAATAAACTGAATTTTTAAAAAGGATCAAGATGCCCGAATCCAAAGTTTAAAGGTGATAAAACATATAAAAGGAAGTTCAAGCTTTGTTTTGCTTTGAGTTCCCTATTGTCCCTGTCTGTAGGTCCAGGTGAAGAGTGTCCTGGAGTTTTGACAAAATCCACTTTTAAGTCCATGACTGCTTCAGAAGAAAACATAAGGCATGCTTTTTTCACAGGTAACAGACAAAAAACCCTGAGTTTGTTTGTCCTTTATCCCTATGGTGATGTCTAACTATCTCAGAACTACCTGTGAGTAATTCAGGAAGCATTTTTCAAGGAATGTAGTTTTAATTTTGCCAAATAGGTTTTATTGTGTAACAAATAAGCAGCACAAGTCTACTCACAAGAAACTGTGGTTGTTCTCTTCTTATTTCTGCTTGACATATATGAAAGAAAGTTGAGTATTTTTCAAGTCTTTTTAAAATTTGATCTCCTTGGGCTGGAGATTTAGCTCAGTGGTTCTGGTGCCTGCCTTGCAAACACAAGGTCCTGAGTTAGATCAATAACCACATATAATGCTGGGTGTGGTGACTCACGCCCACCAGCAATCAATACCACATACCAAAGTGCTGGGCGTGGTGGCTCACGCCTGTAATCCTAGCACTTTGGAGGCAGAGACAGGAAGATTGCTGAATTCAAGGATTGCCTGGGCTACATAGTGAGCTCAGGGCCAGCCTGAACTACAAAGTGAGACCCTGTCTCAAAAAAAAAAAAAATTTATCTCCTTGAGTAGAATTATTTTTTTAAAAAAGCAGTGATATCAATTATAGTGACACACTTGCATATATGTTGTCTACAGCACAGGGCATTGAACCAGAAACAGAAAAAGGGCTAATTAGCATTGAGGCTGCTAAGATTAGAAGTCATAATAGTGAGTGTTTTTATAAAAGTGACAGGAGACTGTTGACGGCCACCATTCCGTAAGTATGGCAAGTTGACATGAAAGCCATCACAATGACACTCTGGGGGGGTCTCATCTATAAACACTCAACATTTTCACAGTTGTGCAAATAAGCGATGACTCAGGAAATTAGCTGGAGGAACAGGAGAAGGTCTCCCCAGCTGATGATAAAAATATACTAGAGGTTCATGATGCTAGAGCTGTAAAACCTCTCTTCTTGAAAATTTCAACCTAACAAACATCTTCCTTTTCTCTCATCCTTTCCTGGAAATATTGTTCTTTTGGAGGACGTCTTAGTCCACTTTGTTGCTATAAAAGAATACCTGAGATTGCCTAATTTATAAAGAAATGGAGTTTATTTAATTTAAAAATTTCTGGAGGCCACCCTTGGACAGTTGCATTTGGCAAGGGCCTTCTGCTGTAAAATCAAGCAATGGAAAAGCCAAACGGAAGGAGCTGCATGTGGAAGAGACAAAACACAAGGGGTGGTCTTGTTTTATAACTTACTCTCGCAGTAGCTAATTCTGTCTCTGGAGAATAAGAATATACTTAGTAACATGAGTCCCAGCCCAGTCCCCCAAGAGAAGCATTAGTCCTTCTAATCATCCCTTAAAAGTCCTGTTTCCCAACACCACCACAGTGGCAATTAAAATTTCAGCAGTCTTTCAGAGGAGACAGCTTATATCCAAACCATAGCAAGTTTGTTTTTTCCTATTGAAAAATTCTCTTAAAGTTCACAATAATTGATTTCTCTGTAATAAACATTTCCCATTTGCCAGGGGAACAATACTTAAAAGGACAGGACATGGTACCTTGCAAAAGCAATACAAAATGGGGATTCTTACACATGTGCATCCCTGCACTGCACTTCTAGACAGATGAATACTTCTCAAGCTATCAGAATATCCTTTAGTGCTTTACTATTTCGCTTATCTAGGGAACGGTAGTTGAACAAATTCTTTATAATTCAGCTCCAAAATAAATGTCTAAAGCGTGCTTATGTGACCAACATGGACGCCTTAAACCTGAGCATTAGAACCTTTGTACTCTGTCTATTGGAAAGGTTCTGCCACCCTGTGCATTAGTCCCAGGGCCCCAAGTTCTTAAAACCTATTTCAAGATAGTTCCTATTATAGTGGGGAACATGCAAAGCCAAAATCACCAAACCTTCAGCCAAGAACAATGATTGAAACTTATAAATCATAGGAATGACATATTGATTAATTAAAAAAATAAAAACATACGAACCATAGAATGAATCCTTTCCATTTAAACATTCATTCACGTAGTCAAGCATGAGTGTGAACTTATTGCCTATTTTGTGGAAAGAGTAAGACACAGAACTAAAGATTCTGTACAATTGTGCAGTGACACACACCCTCTTCTTCTGTCCACCTTTCCCCAGAAGTCCCATGGGAAGGGCTTATGTAGTGACTTCTACATGCTTCCATCCTTCTCTCACTTTTCTCCCCCAGCTCCATTGACTTGGTTCTCCTAGATCAGTGCTGGCAGATCCATTAGAACTTTGAATCGTGTCATCACAAAGAAAAATTAGTGCAACAGCAATGAAATGTCTCCTGGTGTTTAGACTCCAAATTCTTGATAATCTTACATTATGAATACATTATTTTGATGCAATTTGTCCCATTTTTCCTTCAATGACAGTAAATAATCCATTGTCCTTCATACGTTAGTCTATCTCCCATTATGTTGAGTTGTGTTTGTAAATTATACTCTAAGGAGATTTGAGGTACTTAGTCTGAATATAATTATGCAACTTTCATTGATGTTACAACATTTGTGCCATATGGTATGCTAGTGTCTTAACAGTGATAGTAGCGGACCCTTATATGCTTCTTATTTGGGGGTTTTCCAGAGGCCTGTTTTTAATTGTACATAGTCAGCAACCACTTCTATGAATGTGAAATGAAAATGACGAGATTTTGACTGTAAAGTCTTGCTACCTACTATAGAGCAACTCTGTTGGAAAAATTTCCAAAGTTCTTAATGTTCCATATAGCATCATAAATGCAGTGACTTTGTCTGTCCTTTCTGGTTTTAACAAAGAGTTTTGCGGCCCCTATACTATCTTTTACCGTAAAAAATTTTTCACTGCGCCATTAAGACAAATGCTCAGCGCGGTGAATTCTACTGCATTCCCGTAGGTGGCGCAGTTTGAAATGAGTCATGGAGTGCTCTTCCTCACCTCAAGCCCAGGCTACCTCTCGCTTTTGAGTAGAGGTGATCAGAATGAGAGCATTGTCAATGACAGCAAAAGGAATTTGCGAATGGAATATGAGTATAAAGCATTAAAATTGTTATGATTTTTATATGTCTCAAATATTAATAGTTTGGTTTAAATTATGATATATTCCAAAAACCTTTTAAAATTAAATAAATGTAATGTGCAAGGTCCTGTTTCAAAATAGAAAAAGTACAAATGGGTTGGGGATGTTGCTCAGCGTGAAGGTTCTGGGTTCAAATTCAGTATCACACACACACAAATATAAGTAGAACATGGAAAGGATTTTTACACCAGTGAAAGTACTCTGCATTTTATGATAACTGATGGTATATGACATTTAGATTTGTCCAAACTCAAAGAATATATAAGATCTAAAAGTCAACCTTAATGCACATTATGGATTCTGAGTAATAATGTTGGATCAATATAGCTTCATTGATTGTAATATACCACTTTGCTGGATATATTGATAATGAGGAAGGCTATAAATAGGCAGAAGCAGGAAATCTTCATACCTTCCTATTTTGCTGTAAAAGTCAATCTACTTTTTTTTAAACAAAATCTATTAAAACAGCCAAATACTTGTTTTCAAACTATCATTTATCATTGATTTTCCTGAGAGTTACAAGTGATTCACAAATGTGTGTCTTGTGCTATAGAGAGGATTCAAACACCTTTTAGAATTATTTTTGTTCTCCCAAAGAACTCATTGAATGAAAGTACATATTTGAGAACAGAGTATTCACCGTTGTTCCTGGTGACCCCATTGGTGAGAGGCAGCTCAGAACACTGACTGAGAAGTGTCTCTTGGCATCTTCCTGTGGGAGCCAAGCACAGCTACTGTGTGGTGCTTTACTTCTACCAAGACTGGTCCCAAGACTGGCTTACATTTGATCTCAGGTCTCAAACAAACACAAACCTTCTTCTCCTTCAAAAACAATGAAAAGAAAAATTAGCACATAAAAACAAAATTTGCAGAAAACTGCAAATAGAACAGCCCCCAAATACATGAATAATATTCACTTGTTTTGGTGAAATTGAATGTCAGTCAAGACCCTGCCAGGATCCCTCATCGCATCCATTAGATTTACCAAAACAAGTGTTTGAACATCTGATAAGAGTGAGTCATTTTGAGAATGTGGGAACTACAAGCTCTCATACACTGCCAGTAGGAATTCGAGTATTCCTGCCACTTTAGGGAATAGTGCAGATATTGTAAGAATTTCTCAGGATGTGCATGCACCCTAGAGAAGCTCTTAGATGTATCCTAAGGCAACACAAAGTATGGTTGTCCAAATCAATATTTTTGAAGAAAAAGTCTTATCAATAAAAGAGCAGATACATAAATGACATATACCTGCAGTGGAATAGTATATCAGTTCCAACAAAGGATCTGGATCCAAGTGCAAAAACAAGATTCATCTGAAAGAAATAATGCTGATTATAAATATCCATATAACAAAAAATATGTGTAGTGTGATATAATTAATTTAATATTTTAAACAAAGGTACAAACCAGGGGCTAGCAAAATCTTTCTGTAAAAGGTCAGATAGTATTTTGCACTTTTTGTTTTCCTGTTTCAGCTAGACAGCTCTGCCATTGTAGAGCAAAAGCAGCCATAGATGATATTGAAATAAATGTTTATTTGTAAAACGTTTATCAGTATATAGTCAGACAAAATAATAAGGTAAATACTGCAAAATGTTAATTTTTAAAATTTCACTCAATGAGTATATATTTGTGACATTTTTATGAATATAAATATGTAACACTGAAAAAAGGAAGATACAATAAATGTCTTAAAATATTATGAATCCATATAGTGGAAAACAAGTATCTGTAGGTGTGCCGTTTCTTCTAGAAGATGCCTGTCACCTTTGGCTTTTGTCTCTACACCTTTTGTGGTCAGAATTTTCTCCAGTGGGAGAAACTTGTCTCTGTTCTCAGAACTGGAAACAGTTATGGAACTACTGTGTGATGGGTATTTGGATCAGGAACAACTTTGAATCATTTAATTACTTTCTTTATATGATTAAGGCAAATTAGAGTTATGTTTGCAACCTGCTCTATCAAAACTCCAGACATTAGTATTACATTTTTTGGCTGACCTCTTCTCTTTCCCCACTGTATCACTTCTCATTTATTTTATACTTGGTTTTCTTCATCGTCATACAGCAGTGGGGAGATACTCCACTGTCAGAGGCAAATAGAGGTTTGAAAATGAGGTGAGCCCATAAGAAGCTATGCAACATTCTGCCATTTATTGAATATCTTTGCCTGACCTCTTAAATGTGTAAAATGGACTGTTTCTCATAGAATTTTATCTTATAGGGCAGTTTATGAAGGTTAACTGAGTTACTTATTTGCATAATCCTTAAAAGTGTCTGGCCTGGTAGTAAACTCTAAGTTGGTATTGAATATAGAATATAGTGAAGTTTATCTGATTTATCTTGTTTAATGTATATATCAACCATACTTAAATTTTCTAAAACAAAATCGTGGTAAGCACAGTATTATGCAGAAAATATAATGTAAAAAGTATGTATGAAATGTAACACATATACATTTGAAGTCTATAACTACATATAAGATATAATAAGTGCTTTGAAAATTTACCTATAAAATGAGAATGACAAGGACCTACCCACTAGAAAAATGTTATGTGAGTTGGTTAAGTTAATGGTTCTTACAAAGAAGCTTGTTGAGAATGTAGTAAATATTCAAACAGTGGCTGCAAGGGTAAATGACAATTGCAAAACAATTTTTAGTGACATTAAGCAAATGCACAAAATCCTGTACCACAAACGTCAGAACTTAATTAGCTTTAGAAATTAAAAAAAAATACATACATACATATATATATATATATAGTGCATATATATATATATATATATATATGCACACACACACACAGATATGCAACATGGTAGGGAAATTTCTGATGTTGTCAAGACCGGTTCTTAGTAACAGCTCTGGTGTCTGTAGGGCAAGACCAAAGCAGAAGTAATCTCAGCTGTAACAGACAGATGTGGAGCTTACCTCCAGCAGAATTCCATGGAAGTTAATACTCGTGGCCATCTTTTCTAATTAGGGTCTCTGTTGTCTCCCCTTCATCAGGGCAGAGGGGTTGTAAATTAAACAGGGTCCCAAAAGAAGATTCAGCAATTGCAAAGCAGAGACTGAATGAAGTTGAATGACAGAACTTTGCTTCTGAAAGTAGAAAAACAAATCCTTAAGATTAAATAAAAATCTGTCTTTACTAACACAACTCAACATGGGTTATATAAAATCATTGCCATAGTCAGGTCTGTCCACCCTTCTGCCAAGCATATTTCATAATCTGATGATGAGTCATAGCTGCTTTCAGTGGATCTAACAATGACTCTTTTGCCATGTTGCTCTTAATACAGCCCCAAGGTCTATTTGGTTAAGAAAACCCTGCTCCCCAAAGTAATTTATTTGCTTGAGAGGAGTTAAACAAAGACTGGAAGAGTACTTTCCAAACCCACTCCTTTAACACCTTGCCTCTAAAAGTGCTTTTCTTAGAACAGCAGTGTATTCAAACTTTAATATGCGAAAAAAATAAGAATTTACTAAAAAAGTGAAGATTCTGGTGTGGAGTCTAACATCATACATTTCTAATAAGCTTCTAGACAGTGCTGCAAGTTTACTCTAAAATGTTGTTAATCAGTTCTGTGGTCCAGTGCAGATCTGACTTGAGAACTTCCTGGAAAGACTTCACTCAGCATCTGTATTTCAACAAGACTACCAGTGATTCCCCACACATATCAAGTTTGAAAAGCACTGATCTAGAATGCATACAAACTAATTTTCTCAAAGTTTTATTTGTATGTTCCCTACTACACAAAACAACCACTTTTATAGCTCAAACTCCTGGAATACAGAACAGATTACTATTTGGTAGCAGACACTAGCAGAGCTCCACTCATATTTACTCCAATCCTATTTTTTTTTTCATTTTCATTCATAATACCCGGGTAGGCTTTTGCTCCTAATAACCAGCACCATGTCTTCCCTGGCTCTTCTCTCTGGTTAATAGAATTCTTTCTGCCTGCTAGCAAGGCAAGTAGGAAATGTCTGGGCGTTTCAGTAGCCTTCCAGCTGTCCTTAACTAAGACTAACAGGGTACAGGGATTTTTATACCCAAGCTCCCTTGTTGCTGTTCAGCAAACCTAACTCTGAAGGGTGGTGCACATGTAGCAGGAAGCTAATGCATCTTACAATTCTGACTCTTCCTAGTCTTGCCCACCCATCTATAAGGTAAGACATGTTGTTTTAGTGGAGTGTGACACAGCCTTAGACCAAAAACTAGCCAAATGTAGGGGTTGTTTCTGCAGTTCCTTTGGTCACTGTGCTGGTCTCTGAAGCTGTTATTGGATATGAGTCAGATCTTAATACAGAAGACTCCACGAATACACTGGATTATGGAAACTCTGCACTTGCGAATTCAGATACTCACATTCTGATAATATGCTGCAAATAATCTATGGTTTGCTTTATAAATGAGTTCACCAGAGCTGTGTGAAGATGATGATGCTGTCCTTTAGGGACCCATAGAAAGACCTAAGGCATTCGTTATATGGCCTATGGGTACTAGTGTGGCTATTGACTACTTGGAAAGTGGCTAGTAGAAATGGAAATAATCTTTAAGATATAAAATTCATATCTCATTTTAAAGTCTAAAAGTAATGTAAAAGACCTCATTAATAACTTTTGAATTAATTATTTGGTTTATACTGGTTGAATATCCCTTATCCAAAAGTGCTGTGAGTTTTTTCTAATTTTGAAATATTTGCATATACATAGGAAGAAATTTTGGGCTAGGGACTCAAGGCCAAACATAAAATTCATTATATTATGTACATAACCTGAAAGTGATTTTATTCAGTATTTTTAGTGCACCTACATTTTGACTGCAATTTTTCACATGTTATCAGGTGAAACTTCCATTTGTGGTATGACATAGGTACTCAAAAAATGACAATTTTGGAACATTCTGGATTTTGGATCTTCTGGATAGGAATGTACAACCTGTAATAATGTCTTTGAAAGATTGAGATCGCTAAAATAGCAAGACTGTTTTATGTCACATATTTTCATTTTTAAAATACTGCTACTACAAAATTCTAAATTACATGTGTGGCTCACTTTAGATATTTCTATTGGACTGGATATATTGACAGTTTTAGTTTGTTTTTTTTTTTGAGACAGAGTCTCACTTTGTAGTTCAGGCTGGCCCTGAGCTCACTATGTAGCCCAGGCAAGCCTCGAACTCAGCAACCCTCCTGTCTCTGCCTCCTGAGTGCTG
>PVIC010009100.1:12150-34722 GCA_004025085.1 Thryonomys swinderianus | reverse complement strand
CATTAGTCACCACGCCCAGCATTGTATGTGGTTACTGGGGATCGAACTCAGGACCTTGCGCTTGCGAGGCAGGCACCGGAACCACTGAGCTAACCCTCTGGCCCAACAGTTTTAGTTTTTGATCTAAAAGGTCAGAACAGGTTCATTCTCCTCAATGTTTTATAATTCCTTCACTATATGTATTTCTGGTATGGACCTAGCTCCAAACATGTATTCACTTTAATTATAAATCCTTTTAGGCCACTAAATGTTGCCATGGAGTTGGAAATGTCCAAAATTGACTCTTATTTCCCCCAAAATATCATTCTAGAAACATATTTTTAGACCAGTCCTAGTAAGTTGCTACTCAGTTTAAAATTGTCTAATTTGGAAATCAATTTTAAAGTATATAAAAAGATATTCTGATACTTTTCTGTGTATATGTCAAGTTGTATAGTCAATAATTTTATTTTCCTGTACCTCCCCTGTATTATTTGTTTTCTTCCTAATTTTAATGGGAGTAATGCAGAATTCAAAGCCTCAGTATTTATTGCCTGCCCTGTGGCAGCTATCTGCTTAAGTTTTCTCCCTTTAATTTCTCAGCCTCAGATTAAGACTTGAAATGACTTTCAGGTTGTCTTCTGTGTTGACCAGCTTCCAATTTCTGGACAGAAACTAGGCCAACAACTTACAAGAGGACAATTTTAATTTGGTTCATGGTTTCAGGGAATTAGTCCATGGTCAGCTGGTTCCAAAGCAGAAGCGTCATGACTGAAGGGCCTAGAGGAGTAGAGATGCTTAACTGGTGGTAGTTGAGAAACAGGGCAGAAAAAAACTGTCAGAAAGGGCCAAATGTGCCTCTCTCTAGACAGTTAGATTGATGGTAAATGCTTTTCATGTTCTGACTCCAACTCTACTTTTTCTTTTTTAATTGCAACTAGTCCTTTCTTTTTCTACTATCTTTTGAACTAATTCATGTTCCTTTTACTTTCTAATATGTTTGGTCATCTTTGATTATTTTCCCAATTTTTACTGCCAAAAACTTTCTTCCCTTTCCCATAACCTAAGACACTATTTCCTTCAGTCTCATAAAAAATATTATCAAATTACCTGACAGAATGTTATCATTGCCTTAAATATGAAAGCAAAAGGAAATAAACAACAACACAAACATCATGCCCCAAAACCTACAAACCAATATCAGAAACAATAAAACTGAGTTTCAAAGCTATTGTGTGCAAAAAATTTTATTTCATATCAAATACAATGAAAAAACACAAGATTGAAAAAAAATGGAGCAAAAGAAATAGTAAATAGTTAAAAATTTACAAAATACTAATAAGTTCTCATCTACCCTTAATTAAATGTAATTGGGTTAAATTCCCTAATAAATTTTATTCTAAAAAAAGTAGCTGAATGTACTTGGAAAACCAAACTGGAGGCTCACTTCAACCTTAAAAACCAATAAAAGCTGAAAATAAAAGGATAGAAAAAAACTAGTCCAGGCAATTGCTGCCTATAGGAGAGCAAGAGACAGTATGGATATAAGATAAAATAAACTCGAAGTGAAAAATTGTAGGAAGAAAAATAAAGTCATCTTATTATAAAGGAGTGAAGTCAACCAAAGGATAGAAAAGTTTTATAATGTATATACCCAGTATCATATAATAAATGTATAAAGCATTAATAAAATTTAAATATAGATTATAATACAGTATTATCATGGGACTTCAAGACATTACTTATTAGAAGAAAATTAAGTCCACTACAACACTGTCCGATTATTAGCCAGCTGCCATGTCATTTTCATTAACAGGAAAAAAAATGTTGTGGCTCAGAATATTTATTATATGTTTAAAATTATAACCAAGGGTGATTATTCAATTATCTTTTTGTTGATAATATACCTTTTCATTTTCTCGTTAGCCAAATGAGACCACTATTGAGTGGTGTGGGGTAGGAATTAAAATGAGAAGACCGTTTAGAATATGACAGACTTGGAAAGAATCATGTACATTGACATTGTGGTTGCAATTGGCTTTGAGAGTCTGTACAACTACAGTGAATGTGTACGGATCCTTGGTATAGCTGCTTTTGCTTGGGTGAGAAGGGAAGAACAAAATGCATTTTTTTGAAAATACAGTTATCACATTTCAAACTTTTCGGTTATTCTTTATCTGTTTCTATTTTAAGGAAGATATTAGAAACACATTCAGCTATTGCAAACAGCATAACAATTTTCTATCATAGGAATTCTAAAGGGAAGAAAAGTTTTATTTATGTGTAAAAAATATCTCTTGAGGAAAAGAGTAATCACTTGGGGTTTTCAGGGATTTGTATTTAATTGTGTCACTTTTGGGAAAAAGGAAAAAGAACAGCTACGAGGGGGCTTTTGTATCCAGATGGAACTGAGTCTCTTTGGAAGCCAAGCTAAGCGGATATCTTCAGACTGTGCAGTATTTAAGCTAATGCAAGTGTGATTTACATTTTTCAGGAATGGACTAATGAAGTTTTCAGCTTGGCAACAAACCTGTTGGCCCAAAACATGTCCAGGGACGCATTTTTGGAAAAAGCGTAAGTTGCTCTAATTTTACACCTAAGTGTGTTGCTTCTTGTGTGAGTCAGTTTCCTTTTCCCTTTGTGAGTCTTTTGTTTGTGCTGCTCTGGCTTCTCACATTGATAAACATAAATTTCCCTTTGGGGTTTGTTAGAAAACTGATCTGTCCACTGTTGGGAATTGGATGGCTTCCAAGAAAGATTGCTCTTTCCTCCAAGCTGCACATCCGTATTACGCTTGGGCTGAGTTTGCTTGAATGTCAGAGCCTCAGAGTCACACAGTAAGGAGATGCTTCCAACTCCTCACAGCTGTGCTTAGAGCTAGTAATTATTAATTTTAGAGAATCCTCTGCCTCTGCATCTGTCTGTCTCCTCCGCTGTTAATGTGAGGGTGGAAATGAGCACCGGATGTTCCTCATTTCCCTACAGAAACAGATCACTGATGCGTACGCGACAGTAACTTCTCTGTCTTCTTAAATCGTTAGGCTGTTGTGCTGATTTCAGCTCTTACACATAATCACAGCAAATATTACTAAGAAAAGAGGAAAGGGTGTGAGAAGGGCGGGAAAAGAAAGGATGGAAAGGAAAGAGCAAATAGAAAATAAAAACAGCAAAACAGATTAGCAAATCACTCTAGAATTATAGCAGCTTGACTAATAATTATCTGACCAAGAAAAATAATAATGTATGCCAGATGAGCAGCAAAGAAAGCTGGCTGTGTTCATTTTGGAAACTGTGGCCATTCAGGAGGTTGGGAATTGAAACCACAAGCGGAAGCACTAATAGGTGGTCGGTCCACTGTTTTCCTGAATACCTTCCTCTCTTCTGTCTTGTTAGGCAGGTTGGACCCATCACTCCACACCCTATCCTTCAGCCACTTCTTTTGTGCTTTTCTATAAATTCTTTTTACTTTTAGTCAGTACTCACAGAACTTTACTTAAATATATTTTTCTGCATAATTATCTCCTCTGAGTTTGTCCAAGATCCTTTCTACCAGCTTCTACTTTCTCCCTTCCTGCCCATTTCTTTTTACCCTCTCTTTGATCTTATTTATCCTTTAGCCAAAAGTTTCAGAGCATCTGCTCTTCGAGGCAATGCTAGTGGAAGGAGATAGAAATACAGGAGGTGCTCCACCCGAAACCTGAGATGCTTGCTGACTAATCAGTATTGCAAATGTCTCCCAGGCTGTGGCCTCCTTTGACGGCCATCATGGATGTTCTTGAACTCCTGTTTGATGAAAATCTCCACATGCGTTTTGCATGCACACTTAGATTTAGGATTGGGTGGGCACTGTCAGAGAGGAGTACAGTTCACTACTTACACAATAATGTAATGATAATGGCTGAGAGTTCTGTTGCTCTATTACTCTATCTACATGTGAAGAAGCAGTTGAAGTCATAAATAGTGGTCACATCTGTACAATAGAATTCCATATACTAATGAGAAATAAAAATTCATAACTATAAGCTCAATCTAGATGGATCTCAAACACCTAAAACTGAATGAAAGAAGCCAGACACACACAAAAATATGATTCCATCTGTGTAAGGCACAAACTCATGCAAACATGATCTCTAGTGTTTTACATCAGGATATCAGTTTGAGGAGTTGCAGTCAGCAAGGGGTGTGAGAGGGGCTTGCAGGATGCTACTGGGAGGCAACTTGTATTGCTCAGTCCAGATACAGATCCGACAAACTGCACATGACCATGAGCTCCTTTCTCTGTATTTTCTTTCTTCAATAAAAAAGTTGCTTTAAAAAATTAAAACACGTGTTTTTCTGCTTCCCCAACAGCTATACTAAACTTAAGCTGCAAGTCACTCCAGAAGGACGCATTCCTCTTAAAAAGTAAGCTGTCTCAGTATTTCCCATTATTCATCTTCTCTTTCTTAAAGATTGGATTCTGTGTCCTGACTCCTTTGGCTCCCCCGACCCCGCCCTAAATGGGAGGGTGGAAATGTGTGGCAACCACACCCTCCTTCATGCAGGCCTCTTATCAGAGCAGCTGGTTTCCTCCTCACAGTTCCCCAGGGTCGTCCTTTCCTGTGGCATCATTTTCAAGAAACACCAGAGCCGGAAAGGGGTGGAGGGAATAGGAGGGGACCTCTTTGCTAAATCCCCAAACCCATCTGAGATTCAGTCTATTGTAGGTATGCAAATGTGGTGGCCTCAGCACCATCTTCCATGATGGCTCCAGCCTTAAAGCAGGGCTTGCCAACTCCAGCGCCAACAGGAGCTAGGCAGAGAAGGTGAACGACATGGTAGAGAAAGAAGAGGAAGGAAACTGCAGAGCAAAACCAGTCTAAGGGAGACACAGCTCTCCAGCATTTATTGTGGGGCAGGTGGGGTCTGGATAGAGGTTCTCTAATGTTTCCGTGGACTCTATAACCCCAAATCATTATGTTAAATTGTCCACTTAGTTCTATTTTTTAAAACCAAATTAGTGGTCAAGGAAAGTGCATCACTAGACCATATTAACCCAAAGTCTTTAACCTTTGACTTACAAGATATGAGTGAACTTCACTTAATAAAAACATTAAATAATGAAGCTTATAATGTTATGGGACTGTATCGTTTCCCTAGTATGAGAATCTGAAGGTGTAAATGAGGTCCAGAATGTATGACAGGTATTGCAAAATAGGAAAAAAATTTTCAAAGGGAAACAGTAACTGGCGGGGGGGGCAGAGGAAAGCAAAGGAGGGAAAAAAATGGATAGTGAAAAAGGAAAAATTAGAAGCAAAGCCTATCTGTGTAAGGGGTAGGGGTTGAAGGAAGAGGAGGACAAGAGAATGAATAAGAATCAAGATACATTATGTACAGATACAAATTCCCAATGTGTCATGTGATCCTAATGTATTCCTAAAATGTACCAATAAACTCAATTAAAACTAATAATGTTTTGGAAAATAATACTACAGATGAAATACGAAATATTTTATCTCCAAACCTGTTAATTATATGATATACAGAGTTTTTGTTCCCCAGAAATTGAAGAATGACTCATCATCAATGGAGCTTGAGAGTCGGAAGATACATATATGCTGATAGGAAAGTTCCTGAGGGGAAGGAGAGGTCCCAAGTGGGTAGCCTGAGGAATCCCACTTTACAGAGGAGTTTTATAGGATGAAACCTATGTGGGTACAACATGGGTCACAGACATGATCATCCAATAAGGCTACAAGTATAGTCATTTAGGTCGCGGCGATCTATTTTGGAAACAAGTCACGTGACAAGCATGGATGAAAAGAACAAGGACTCTCCTAGGAAGTAGTGGGTCCAGAGGTCTTTGGTCACCTGCGGGGTGGCTGGTGTATATCTAGACTTCATTAGGCCCATTTGTTCTTTAAGGAAGTTAGTAGGTCTAGTCACCTTGTCTTTATCTTGAGGCCTGGTTTTTAGCTGATATGTCTCCAGTCCAACCACGGTGTGTGTCACCTTTGTCCTGACCCTCTTGGGGACGAGCCCTACCTGATTGTCCATCATATTTCCACCTAGGTTGTCTATATAATAATTATAACATATGTCATCAGAGGAATGAGTAGCAGTAAGGGGAGACAGCTAAGAAAGTTGTCTGACTGATTTAGCATTTACTATGAGAGTTTATTTAATATTATAGTTTTAATTAGATCATCACGATTGCCTCCGAATACTGATTCTATATAAGACACTATAATATTTAAAAGGCATACATGTAGATCTTTGAAAACACAGATGAAGATGTAAGGAGAAAGGGTCACCTTTTCATTCTTTAAATATGAGTTTTGAGTATGTTTGATTCAATGGAATTATTTGAGTCAGCACCATCTATAAGTGTTGTGAATCATATGCCTTTTAAACAACTCTCATTTTTCACTTCACAGCATTTATCGCTTGTTTTCAGCAGACCGAAAGCGAGTTGAAACTGCATTAGAGGCTTGTAGTCTTCCATCTTCAAGGGTGAGCATATTACCTTATAATAATAGCACAGTGAAATAGCTCTTAATAATTCACACTAAATACATATTACCTCAAAGCTGTCTAGACAAAATTTTATAAAATTAACCCAAAACCTATGTGTCAATATTTGCCATGTATAAGACCATTCTTTCATTCTGATAAGCTCACTGAACCTTGGTTTTCATAGATTAAAAAATCAATAGTGGCAGGCAGGAGTATGGTTCAGGAGTATTGCGGGTATCTATTCGAGGGACAGCTGGAGTTTAATCCTCAACACAACTAAAAATAAATCAGTAAGAATCCAGATAGTGACATAAAAAATTATCTCTAAAGTCAGGATTACTAAGAAGATAATTTGAAATATGAACAATAAACAGTTGTACCTATCATGAACAATAAACTAATGTTTATCATCTCTCAACAATGACAGTATGAAGTTGTTATGTCTAGGAAATTATTTGAATTACTACATTCATCTTATCCTTTTAATATTTTGGGTCCTAAGATTTATAAATTACTTAAAATTACTCCAATAATGATTATTTTTAAATAAATACAGTATATATGCTATGGAAGATCATGTACTTGGCTCATTGGTAATACAGTAAGTTCGAAGACAAACATGTATATTCTTTTCAAAAACATGACACTTACAAAGGACTCCACATATTTTAACCATCTAAAAGAAAGTAACTTACCTTCATTTCAATTAATTTTTATATAGCTGGCTTTGAAACAAATTGCTACCATTGTTTCTGAGAGAACAGAGTCTATCACATAAACCGTTTTTCTCACGCTATATGTAGAGCTCTCCTTTCTATCCTAAATTATTTTTAGCCTAGTATCTAAGCAACAAGAAAACACTTGCCTAAAGACAACATTGACTATATAGGAAGAAACTCGAAGCCTCTCAAAACTCACTAGCAGTGTTCAAGTTGCACTGAATGCATTTAAGAGGCCACTCTTAAACATATGCTTAAATTGTGCCAAAGTCCTTTGTGCTGTTTGTTAAGTATGTCAACCAATTCTTGCTGTCAGTGCTTTTCAGAAAAAAAGGGAAGCTTATTTACTTATATTTTTAAGAGTAGGAAATTTACCAAGGGAGAGAGAGAGCTCCTGAGAGAGACAGGAGGGAATTCAGAAAGTAGACCATCAAAGTAAAGTTTATTAACAACTTTGCCTGTTCTCAGGAAGAAAAAACATGGTCCTTTCCACTATCACTTTTCTGTAATAGGTAGAGCTGCTCAGTAACTCTGCAGAAACATTTTCCCCATCACATTAATACACAAAATAAAATGCTTGAACTTGTTTATTGTTAGTGTTCTCTTAGACGCTTTGGAGTGGGTGACAATGAAGTTTCTGTCAATGACTCAGGTATTTCTTGAGCTCCTAGTGGGAGCCCACAGGCACAGAAAATGTGAGGATGAACAAATTGAAGTCCTGGAGGATGTAGTCAAAAACCGTGTCCACAGGGCCGGATTTAGCTCAGTGGTTCTGGCGCCTGCCTCACAAGCACAAGATCCTGAGTTCAATCCCCAGTAACCACATACAATACTGGGTGTGGTGACTGACGCCCACCAGCAATCAATACCACATACCACAGTGCCAGGTGAGGTGGCTCATACCTGTAATCTCAGCACTTGGGAGGCAGAGACAGGAGGATTGCTGAGTTTGAGGCTTGCCTGGGCTACATGAGCTCAGGGCCAGCCTGAACTATAAGGCAAGACCCTGTCTCAAAAAACAAAAAACAAAACAAAAAAAACCTGTGTCCACAAGTACATTCACAAATTTGAAAAAAATGATATTAAAATAAAAAGAATGGCATCTGCCATTGAGAACAAGGGAAGTTCATACCAGGAAATCAACACAGGATTTGCAAAACCCTGAGTCTGGGAGACTCCTCTCTGAGAGCAGCTGAGAGGAGGTCACTATAATCCAGCACAAAGAGAACATTTGAGAGTTCGGTTTGCAAAGAAATTTTTTTTTTTTTTGCAATCACTTCTATTTATGTTTTCTTTCCTGGGTGGTATCTTGAGAAATAACATGATTAAAAAATTTAGTTTAATATTATATTAATGATTACTATTATATTAAAGATTAATATTATAGTTAAGGGAGAGAAGGAATAGAAAGAAAGCTGAATAGAAAATAAAATCCATCAATCAATTAATTCTTGGCAAATTTAAATTTTCTAAACAACTGGATTCTAATAATTCAGTTGAGAAACATGAATTGAATCATTACAATCCACTTTGTCTATTATAGGTTCAAACTTTCAGACTAAAATCAACTAGAGACACTCTTAGGAAAATGAGATTCATATAGTATGAGTTATGCTTGAGTTGGAAAAAATTATTGTTAGCAAATTAAATGTAATGACCATTTTCTAAAAACAAACAAGGTATTTAAAAAATACAATCAAACTCCTTTGTTGTTTTGAAAGATGATTATTCATAACGCAGCATAATTTACTTGGAAGACTTTAGAATTAGAATGCTTTTCTAAAAGTATAAAAACCTAATCCAATTCCAGAGCCAGGAAATAAATATTTCTGTGAACTGCCCTTGGCATATCAGAACTATATTTTAAATCCATTTGCTAATTTCATATCTACAGATCAGTGGGTACAGAAAATATTCACTAATTAGCACAAAGATTCTGGGTGTGTTAACACAAAGCATTATAAACATTCCAGAGAAGAAAAAGGTTGTACATATGGTAGATAGCTCTTCATAAATGGGAGCCTAATTCATAACTAGCCATCACTCCAACTAGATTTAATTGTGTTCTGTAAATAGATACATTACCAGAAACCCAGTGGATATCCTGTTGAAATTTTTTAAACATTATCTTTGTGCACATTGTTAGGTATGATGAATGCACTTGAGCTTGTATCCTGGCTGACCTGATCCATTGGAAAACACGCTCCTTTAGAGGGCACTCCTTTGGAGATTACAATTGCTAGCCTCACATTATTATTTTAATTGCTAAAAAGTAGTACTGTACCTACAGAGAGAGACAAAGCAATTACTGTCCTTCTATTAATAATCCAAACATATTTTTAGTGAGACCTTTGAAAACCTTTCCATTTTCAGAAAATTACCACTTTTTCCACCAGCTTTTTGAGAATTGAAAATAATATAGTTGCACCAAATTCCATTGATTTAAGGCCTATTAACTTTGAAAAGAGCTCAGTGACATTTCAAATTGTATTGTAGTATTGCTATAACACTAGTCTGCTGGCTGCATTTTAATGAAGGAGATAAGGAAGTAGCCCATGCATTTATCTTCAGCAATGTTTATTATTGTAGCTACATATACATGTAATACAAAGGAAAACTCATTATTTTGGATATTAATACCAGTATATATTTTACCAAGGACTATTTTTATGATCGTGATCTAAAATGTTCCCCAAAAGTTTCATGTTTATAGGTGGAGTTTTTGGAAGGTGACTCGATCGTAATTAGTGAGTTGATGAGTTCATAGATGATTCCGCTGTTTGGAAGTGGGGCTTGTTCAGAAGAGGTGGGTTACTGAGGATGTAAACTGTTTTCTTATTCCATGTTCTGTGAATCAGTAGGCAATGAATGTAATATATTCGTTTAAATTGTCTCATTAATTTGTCCACTATTAAAGTAGAAATGCTAGTTCATAGTTGGTAAATAAACAATGGTTAGATTTTACTGAAGCATATTGTTCTGTGACATTATATTGTCTGGATACTTATATAAATGACTTATTTAAATTTGATATTTTACAGGAAAAATAATGTACAGTCCTTACTACCAACTCCTATCATTCTCATAAATTACATTCATTCATTTACTAAATATTAACTGTATACCTACTACATGGAACGCATTGGAATTAGATCAGTGAGCCAGCAACAAACAAGTCCTAGTTTAGGTATGTCTGCAAGTTAGCAAGGAAGAAGAAATTTACACTTGAGTACTGTTCAATGAGTGCTGAAATATAAGTGTGGCCATCACAGTAAGAGGAAAAAACCCATTTGGGGGTAAAGCAAGGCTTCCCAGAGGAAAAGCCTTTGAACTAAGTAGGAAGAAAATAACAGGTTAGTAAGAGAAGATAATTACAGATATCCTTAGATAAAAACAATTTATATGTGTGCTGGGTGAGGTTGAGGAGAGGTAGTGTGAGTTCTATTTATTAGGAAAATATTAGGAAAATAGGACTAATAAAACTCAACAAAATTAGAGACACTTGAGGTACTCAGAAGCAGCAGCACTGTGTACTTTTTTTTTGTTTGTTTGTTTTTTTTATTATTATCTTTTTCATGCTGGGGATTGAACCTAGGGCCTCAGGCCTGTAAGGAAAATGCTATACTACTGAGATACACTCGCAGCCCTGCAATTGATGTTAAAGTTCTCATTTTATTGTGTCTCATAGCGAAACACTGAGGCAGATCAGGTCACTTCTGCCGATTAACAAAATTGTAGAGACATGTGTCTAACTCAGAAAGTAGGTGACTGAATGGATTTTCTTATGAGTTAGGAGAGTTTTGGAAACTTATGTACAGGCTGTACTTTTCCCAGTTTTATACGTAACAAAATTTCCATGAAATAATCCATGAGAACTTCCCTTTGTTCTGGTCTTTGATTCCTCTCCTTCTGTTTGCAAAATGTTTGCCCAAGTAGTCTCATAATATAAAACATCCCTCTGTAAAATGATCTCTGTGATGTTCAGCTTTCTCAAAATTCTGTTTTGCAAAATAGATGTGTTTCCTTACCTATAAATAGATTTAGTAAAGGAAATATTATTTCCTTCATTCATTCCACAAATAGGGGCCTCCTGGTATCTGCCAAGCAGTGACTAAGTTTTCTTATCTGTTGTTAGCAAGTAGCCTACAATTTCTCATAGTAATTCGGAAAGTGATTTTCCAAAATTTCTATAAAAACACTCTTCAAAACATAGGAATATGGTAAATAAGGGTGTTTTCCTTTAAGAGCTTGTAAGTAAAAATAGTCACATAAACACATACCTGAAATATGAAAAATGCATGAGAAATGTTCTTCCTGTTCACAAAAGCTTGAATACATGCTTCCGGTTTCCATGACAGCCCAACAAACAGAACACAGAAGCCATAAAAGTGGCCTTTTATATCGATGACTTGCTTCCCAAATAATAGCACCATGAACAATTTCATAAAGAATGGCTGGTGCTATTCTACTTATGAAAATAGTTTATCAGATTATTTAAACCAGAAGGAACATTGTTTGAAAAATGACATAAAATTGGAAATTATTCTTTCATTTAATAATATCTGTATCTAGGGTCATTCATTTTTAAAAAATTTATTCAAAAACTTGATAAACAACACAGCAGTGTGAAGATACTTAATGCTACTCACTTCTACATTCACAAAAATTTAAAATGGTAACTCATATATGTTTTCACATAATTTTTTAAAGAGAATACATGAACCAGGGAGAAGGAACAAGAAAGTTAAAAATTTCTGATAAGTAAACTATCATTTCTAGATCTAACTTATTTTAGTAAGTGTAATTAGGGAATTGCCTAAACATCCCTTTGGCAGGAGACTATTCTGAAGTTTAAGTTGAAATCAAAAAGCAACAGAAAATAAGGATTTTGACACCCCAAAGTCAATCCAAATAAACTCTACAGTTGGCTTTGTAGACCTATCCTAAGTGTTCATCCAAATTTCTGAGAAAAAGGGACAGCAAGGAGAGAGGGAGAGAAGTAGGTAAAGAAGGCATGAGGCCAGAAAGCAAAAGAAGAAACAAGGGAAGGAAACTAGGGAAAGAAAGAGACCATTTGCTGACTCTGTTGTTTTATTTCCCAGAATGATTCGATACCTCAAGAAGCTTTCACTCCAGATGTGTACAGAATTTTCCTGAACAATCTCTGTCCTCGACCTGAGATTGATAACATCTTTTCTGAATTGTAAGAGGACCAGTTTTAATCCACTCTCTGCATCTTGTGTGTTGATCATCAGTGGGGCTTGGGCAGGGTTTTTAGCAAGGCTAGGGGTGGAAAAACATAACCCACCATGTTTAAAAACAGACCTCTGGGGTGACTATCGGACAGGATCACACATTCTTGGCCTTGAGGCGCAGCCATTGCTGGGAATGAATAGACCTTCACTGTACTTTATTGCTAGGTCCCCTTGTTTTAGTGTGGTTTGAACAAGGAGACATCTTTGTTTAGTGGTAGCAGAAAGGGCTCTGTAATGGGAGCTATTCATATAATCTTTCTCCACATTGGAGAAATGAAAAATCAAGATTACTAGAAAGCCTCCTGAATGAAAATCTTTGCTCTTATGTAGATATTACAAACTTTTCTAGGCATTTGATTTAAAAACACTGAAGAAAAGAAAAGCAAACCAAAATATCAAAACGTATTTGTGGAAGTACATCTTGCTTTCTTGACACACTAAAATGTACATAATGGCAGAAAGTCGGTCCAAAATTGGTAAACAAGATAAGGAGGAAGATAGGCAAGCAGTGCTGCTGAGAGTGACATTAAACACTACATATTTGTGCCTTGTGCTATTGATTGTTATGAAATATTTATTGAGCATGTACAGTATTTACACAATTGAACCTGTGTTTGAGTTGTCAATAAAATTGAACAGGGCAATTTTAGTAACACTTTGCATTTTATAGACTTATGAAAGAGTAACTTTAATGAAATGAAAAAATGTCCTCAAGCTGGTTGTTTACATTTTTTCAGTTATGAGTAAAAAACACATCTTTAAATGATTAAGTGGAATATGAGAATTTGATGACTGAATCAAAAGTTGTGCTGTAATAAAAAACAATTCATATCTGCACTCAATTTAGAGTGCTTTCTTACACATATTATGCAGTAATTTCCTTCTGTAGATTTCTTTAAGCATTTTATATTTTTCCTGGGCATTGAGATTTAGTGGTACTAACTACAAAGAAAAAGTTGTAGCCCCTAAAGACATAGAAACTATAGTTGAGAAGCACCATTGTTTTTTCAAAAAAGACAGGAATTTTAACACACTGTTAATTTTCAGGAGGACTTGGTGGAAAATATTACAATTTCTTAATTTTCAACTGTTTTCAGTGGTGCCAAAAGCAAACCATATCTTACTGTTGACCAGATGATGGATTTTATCAACCTTAAGCAGCGGGACCCTCGGCTAAACGAAATCCTTTATCCACCTCTGAAACAAGAGCAAGTCCAAGTATTGATTGAAAAGTATGAACCCAACAGTAGCCTTGCCAAAAAAGGTCAGTACACAGTGTTCCATACTATGGCTACCAAGTTCTTGTTTCCCACTGAGAGGGTCACACTCTGAAGATTGTTCTGGGGTCAGTTTCTTCCATTCATATGTTTGCCTTCACTGCGGTCTGAAATCACTCTGGTTTCACCAGAAGCAAATTTTCGTTTTCACTTGGGAGTAGGATTTGTTGTCGTTTTTATATATATTATGTATGTAACATTTTTTATATGCTCCATTTGTTTTCTTTCAAATTTACTTAGTGAGTATATTTTTCTTCTAACACAAATTGATTATATTTAAGATTCCCTTTTGGAACTTTTTCCAGAAGGCAGAGAAAATATCCACACCTCTTTTTTCTTAACTACAAAAACTGACGAGTATATTCTAAAATACACTCTTCTATAGAAAAAGCTTTAGTGTTAGTTGAAAAAAATTAGTCTAAAAATTGATACAGAAAGTCAGCTTTAAGTTGCATGAAAATTATTAAGAAATACATGATTTTGATTCTGAAGAAATAAATTGCTAAAATATAATCATGAAGATTTACTTGCTAAAACATTTTTATTGTGTATAGCAACACTGTCCTCCAACATGATCTTTAGCTATTTCTCTCAATCTCATCTGGATTGAAATATTTGCACCTAGAAAACTGTGTATTATGACAGATGTTAGTGCAAATTGCCTAGCCATTCCATGAGAAGGAAAAGAAATTATAGTTAACAAATTCTTGAGAAGAAATGAGTTGCATGTTAATTTTTAGGCAATTCATATTGTAACCATATAGTTCTAGGAAGCTCATAGTCATGGCTAAGAATATCATAAAAATTGATTTAAAGGTATTTTATCCACAGTACTTACACTGGAACTTTTCTTCCAAATAGGTGAATGTACTTAAGAGGTGCAAAATCTGAAATTGTTGGCACATTGTAGGTGACTTTTTTAGTTTTTATTGTCTTGATCAAACCCTCTGTTGTCGTCAGTATTCCTCCTGTTACTGTGAGTGTGAAATCAACCAAAGCAAGGTACTGACCTGACAGTGTGTCTTGGAGTGCTGGGACTGTTCTTCCAAACCTACCTAAATCCTTACTGGTTAAATACTTAAGTATCGCCCTTTCTCCCCTAAAATCCTTTCTTATTATTCCTTGTCATTAAGTAGGGACCAACTTGCTGGAGAAGATTGCCTGCGTAGCTTGGCATTTACTCTATGAAATCTGAACTTTTCCAAAAATCCCCAACTCAATGTTATAGCAAATTCATCATGACTTCTAAACACTATTAGCCCTAGGAAAACAAAGAACTTCTGTGAAGCTGTGAGGCCTTGAAAGCATACACTTTGCCCTTTGGCTTGCTGTCATGCCACACTGCTGATGGCCCATGCTTCAGCTAATGTGTGACACCTCCATTCATCAGCCACTTGGGGAAAGTAGAAGGT
This sequence comes from Thryonomys swinderianus, assembly GCA_004025085.1. Taxonomy (NCBI): domain Eukaryota; kingdom Metazoa; phylum Chordata; class Mammalia; order Rodentia; family Thryonomyidae; genus Thryonomys; species Thryonomys swinderianus. The sequence goes on along the minus strand of PVIC010009100.1, from coordinate 19,585 downwards.
ACAAATAGAAAGAGCGTGAGTGGCCACTGTAAAACCCTAGGATTTTAGAAGCACCAGTTTTCACTCTAGTGTATACTAGAATGAGGCCTTCTAGTGTTTGTCATGGTTATTAAGGCAATTTTTAAGGGTACAAGGTATGGACTTCAGAATCATAACAGTGTGAAAAATTCAGATTTTTAAATTTTTGTCTGACTTAATAAGACATTGATTATGAATCCTCTGTTGCTGTTAATCACAGAGAGCCAATGACCGTGACAGTTTTAAAGCAGGGATTGATTTCATTAGTTACATGGTCTTGGTACTTAACCTCTCTGTGGTTACATTGTCTTCAAAACTGAGAGTAGATTTCCTGATTAGCTTTTTGTGAATTCAAGTTAAGTTATATCTGAGAAGCATTTACTAAGAAGAGTGTGTAGCCCATTAGATGTGATGGATATGTTTTAAGTCTTTACTCAGTGTAGCACATTGGTCTTAATTCCTGAGGTGTTTCATCTGTTCTTTTCTAGAAGCATGTAGGATATATAGGCCTTAGACTTTTGTCTGCCCCAGAATCTACAAAGTGGACTTGATCATAATACAGTCCTTACTATAGACTTGTAGGTGCAATCCAGTCATTAGCAAGTATTTGTGCATAATTTTTTACTTGAGAATGTCCTCTAAAGGTCTCCATCCAGGAGGATTGGTATTTGTTTTACCTCCAGGAAAGTCTCATCTAACATCTGGGAAGGACAAGTGCTTTGGGGTCCAACATCTGTAATGGGGCTAATATGTCACCCACCTACTAACATATGAGATGGACCTTCATCACATCCAGGGACTCTGGTGACCATTCTTTGGGTCTGGCTGGATAGATCTGTCATTCCATCTGGAAGAAACTCAACTCTCCAGGAACAACTAGTCAAATTACAAAAAGCTTTAATAGCTCAGCTTTAGCTGCAAGGTGTTTCCACACAAAGGGACTCATCGTGTCCTTTTTTAAGAAAAATGTGAGATTCTGTATGTTAATGTTTAGTTCACAACCCAATCGTCATTTCATAAGTGTCATAAATTATTATTATCACTATTTAAAGCAGGCCAGAAGAGCTCTGAAGGAAGCACATAATCTCTGGTACTCAGCTCAAACATACAAGCAAGTCTGTATTCATTTATTCAAAATTTGCCTTCAATAATTTACTAATAAAAGGCAAGAGGCAGTGGACTGTAACAAGTCCAAAGACAAAAACCTGTGATTCTTGAAGCTTACATCCTTTTTCAAAAAAAGATATAAAGAACTATTACCTCTTAAATTCCAATGTGTACACTAATCACCTGAGACCTAATTAAAATGCATATTCTGGATTCTGCATTTCTAAGAAGTTACAGGGCATTGTTGATAGTGATGGGCCAGATATCACAGTGAGTTCCAGCCAGGCTGAGAGATAGAGGGTGTGCACTGGGCAGGAAGATTCACAGATGTTGTCTTAGTTACTTTCCTGTCTCTGAGACTTGATCCCTGACACTCAGATGTTAAAGGGGGAAGGGCTTATTTCATGTCAGTTTATAGAGGTTTCAGTCCATAGCTCAGTCCAAGTCAGGGTGCTGTGGCAGAGGAGCATGATGAAAAAGAAACAGTTTATGGCTTGGCAGGGAAAAGCAGAAGGGGATCGATCAAGGGAGGAGGAGAGATATATTTTCTTCCAAACCACACTCACAGTGACCCATCTCTCCCCATGAGGCTTCACCTCCCACATTGCACGCAGCCATCAATAGACTGATCCAATGATGAGTACCACACACCTATGACCCAGCCACCTCACAAAAGCCTCACTTGTGGGCACATGAGGCTTTGGAGGGACATCTATAAACCATAACAGATGTCTTTCTCTAGGGACCATTCAGTGGAAAGATAATATTCCGACTGAGTTGGATTCAACAGGGATGAATTAGAAATTTTATGGGGATAGAGGATAGCATTCACTCACTCAGCAAACATTTCTTAAGAAGTCATGTGTTAAGTACCAAAAAAACTTAAGATAGAACCTTGAAGATTCACAACCTCAATCTAAAGAGGTCTAAGGAAAGGCAACTACATTTGGATACAAAGTCAAGATAATTAATTTTTCAAGTTTTCCATTTGCTACCCAGAGTAAATCTAATTTTCCACTATAACTAAATCGTACTTATAATAAATTCAAGCAAAAAAGTGGTGTTGAACTTGTGCTACTTCATACAAAGTCAATTTGTTTACTACTTTTGCTGTAATTATGTGAGCAAATAAGGCTAGAGAAGATTGTTTTCTTGTACCGTTATTTCATAATCAAAAGTATAATGATTTTGAAATTTGTTCTTAGGACTAAAAAATTGCTGGATTGGGTCATAATTCCTTAGGAAGGGTTTTGATATATTTTTCTTAAGGTAAATTTGATTTTTTCATTACGTGATGTTTGGCTTGAGGATTTTTCTTTTTTTTTTTTTTGAGACAGGGTCTTGCTTTGTAGTTCAGGCTGGCTCTGAGCTCACTATGGAGCCCAGGCAAGTCTCGAACTCAGCAATCCGCCTATCTCTGCCTCCTGAGTGCTGGGATGACAGGCGTGAGCCACCACGCCTGGCGAGGATATTTTTTTTTAGGAAGTCTTTGTGCTCTTTTATTCACTAGTTAAATGTAAGTAAACTTCAACAAAATATCATTTGAGAAAGATTTTTATGAACTTAATATGAAGACTGGTATGGATGTGTAAGGAAATAGGTTTCATTTACTTTGTTACTTTAAAAATGCCTATTAGCATTTTAAAAAGAGTCCCACCAAGGTTTTGAGTTCAAATAACTTACCCAAGATTTCATACCAGCATGGTATTCTAGAACCCAGAGTACTAAACTGTCAGTCCAGTGATTAATATTGTTCAATTAATAAACTCCTAAGGAAGCAAGGAAGACAATTAAACATTATATTTTTCTTCTGTTTTAATTTCAACTAGTTCATCAAGTATGCCCAAGGATTAGTTACACTGATGTTGTTCTCAGTACTGACCCACAAATGAAGTGCTATTTATCTAACGAAGACACTTATTCATTGCCTGTGTTTGTTATAGAATAACAGTCTAATATCAAAAAATATTTTAAAGTAGCTTTTAAATAAATAAAATAGTGCTGACATGTGTTGTTTTAGTTTTTATATGCATTGTATGTAATTTTAAAACAAAAGCCTAAAATGAAAAGTCTTCAGTTGTGGGCCAAAGTCTAAATACTGAAGCTGGCAATAGGCTGGCCAACTAAATATACCACACACAAAAATGTGAAGTGCAAACCCGGAAGAGGTGATGGGCTGTGATGGTCTGGAGACCTCCTGTACTGAGCATCTTGGCCTCATTTCCTCACTGGAATTTCATTTGGGGAGCTGTATGGATAAGTTATAAATAATCCAAGGGTTTCTGTGAATTCTAAGCCAAATACATATTTGGTTTCTGCAAAGAAAGAATCTGAATCTTGTCTCTGAGGATGCTATTCTCAAGGGAGTGTGGTTTATTTTTGCATTGTAAGATCACACTTTGAAAAATGCTATAGCACTGCCCCTGGTCAGGAAATTCTTCTTCCTTGCCAAGTTGTTTGCACTGGAGACCAAAGCATGCTTGACCCAGGAATATACACGGCCCCTGCTTCTGCCAAACAAAAAGGTCATGAATGCCATAATTTGAAGACTAATGTTTCCTAACATAAAATTAATCACTTAAACTGTTCAGAGAAATGACAGTAAGTAAAATTAGCATGAAGACTAAAATAGCTATTTTGATGCCACTAATAACAGATGTAAACCTCAAGGTTCAACTGACATATGCATAAGTAAAAGTCAAATTTTGCCTAAATCATCAAACCAAAAGAGTTTTCTCCTGCTTTTATTCTCCTGTGAAAAGGAGGTATGAGTAGTTTTATAATAATTAATATAGCAGATTATAATATTAGCCGATATTTCAAATTACATTCCTTTTGCAATTATCTGTTATTCCCTTTAAATTTTATAAGATGTACTGTAAAAAAAAACTCCCTCACTTTATTGCAGTTCAATCATAAAAATGAAGCTATATAATTCTATTTAGTATTTGCTCAGTACTCACTGATTTCACAGTTTTTTATTTAAAATGAATTCAGCATTATAATGGTAAAGCAGTTTGATTTTAAGCAAAGCAATAGAAATTCTTGCAATAGACTTATACTAAAATGACTGTATTGGTTTCATTATTAAAAATAACTTATATTATTATCAATACTAGGATGTAGGCAGAGTGTCATAGAACTGTACACTTGAGGTTCTTGCATTGTGTAGTACTAAGGAAGACTCATTCACTTCAAGAGTAGAAAGTTAACTCAAGGGCCGAGGATTTAGCTCAAGGGTACTGAGACTCCCTTGTAAGCACAAGGGCCCAGGTTCGATCTCCAGAATTCCCTCCCCCCAAAAAAGAAAGTTAACTCAAACTGAACCACAGAAAGGAATTTACTGGCACTAATAAGCCAAGTCAAGTTGTGAATGGCTGCAAGTACAACTTTATCCTGTAGTACAAAGGACCTAAGCCACAAAACACATGGACTGAATAGAACAAATGTGGTTCCTCAAAACTCAAAGGGGGTGTGCTTCCTTAAAGAAGGAGGGAAGAGGCAGATGGAAACAGGACACCCCACTGAGGCTGGATCTGAAGGCAATACATGATAATCAGTCTACCTTATTAGCGAGCCATTTGACACCTTTGACCAGTCTAACAATTTGAGATGATTCCCTGAAAAAATTGCTGGAAAATTAAATGCAATGTGCATGGGGAAGATGCCTGCATTAAGTTCCTCCCACTTAACAGAATTAACGTGTACCAGTGCTAATCACTATTTTTCTACACAATTATCCTGGAGCACCTAAGGTTCTGGAAATGACATTCAAACTTTGAGCAGAGGTATTCTTGGATATTCACATCTCCCAGTATTCAGATTTAATAACTTAGTGCTATTAAGAATAAATTAGGATTGTTTAGTGAGGAAGCCAGTGAAAAGCATGTAACATTGTTTAATCTATCCCCAAATGTTCCTTTTTGACTCATTCTCTTATATATGTTTAATAACATGGAATTGTAAATATTAAAATTTGTACTTGATTCATTATTTACTTTGCTGCTAATTTTCCTAATAGAATTTTTTTAATCCTATATTCCCAGAATGATTTCTGTCTTTCTAGGTAGAAGTTATCTTAAAAATGAGAATTGTTATAGCATTTATTGTATATCCTTGAGAAGTCCAATATACCAAAATTGAATGAATTAGTTAGCATGGTGGAATCGGAAAGACAGCAGCCTCAGACAAGCAATTGGACTTGCTTGATCTTAAGGTTCTTCATGTCTGTGGTGCGATGGGCACCGGCAGTCACAGCAGACATTGGTGCTCTTACCCTATCTCTTGGTGCTCCATATTCCAACCCAAGCACAAGGCTTCTTTGCAACACTCCAGCTGACTCCCTCAGATCCACTACAGCAGCACTGTGTTTCTCTCCGATGTCAGGGACTCTTCTTTGATGAGTGGCATGCTTCTGAGAGATTTCTCCATTTTACCCAGAACCCCTCCATGGGACTGAGTCCTAGTTAATCCCAGCCAAAGCTCACTTGATTAGCTTCTAACTCTTTATTGCTTTTCCTCCCCTCTCACTTCTCTACACATGTTTCCTAGGGTCACCTCCCAAATGAGCTATTTGCATCCAAATCATTGTCTTACAGTTGGCTTTTTTCAAAGACCCGAAACTTGGACAAGCAAAGGTCCTGGCAGATTGAAAAGTGGAATATGAGTTAGGTGAGAGTCCCTAAGCTTCATGAGAAAAAGATGGAAAAGGACTGTGCCCACAGCCTCCTTTCAAATTGTCCAATAATAGTATTAGAGGTCATCGTACATGAAGTCCTTGTCAGTGGCCTCGGATCATGGGATTTTTCTATCCACCAGAGACTTAGCCCTTTAGCTCAGATCAGAGAACAGATAATCTAAACACTTAACCATGTTGTGATTCTCATTGTATTTGTTCTGTTGCATCTACTCTAGAGCCTCCCATGGGCCTCCACTGGGACTTGCTTTAGTTAAGTACTGTTTGGAAGTCAGCAACTGGCAGGGATGGCAGTAATTCCCAAGCTTTTTTCTGACCCAGCATCCTTTCATTTGCATTCACTTCTTATAATACTGTCTTTCAAGAAACACCAGTAGACAGAGAGAACCTTGCAAAGCACTGTTTGGGTCTAATTAGAAAAGCTTGGAATAGTGCTGGTGAGGAAAGCCTTGCCCTTGTATCCCCTCTTGCCCAACCCATTCTCAGCAGGCACTTTTGCCAAAACCCCAGGAGATGCAGGATGCTTAACTGGACAAAACATGCATCTGGAGGGAATATTGACACCTTTAAAGATCAGCCCCACAATGAAGGCAATGTCCATTTAAATACATTTGTATAGATTACCCCAATACAAGAGAGGGAATGGATGAACAAAGGCTACTTAAATAAGATGAATTTCTTTCCCAAAAGACAAAGCCTGATGAAAATTATATGATGCAATTAATTCTTTTTGTGCCTTAATTTACTTTCTGCAGAAGGCTCCTGAAAGCCACTGTAGCCTTTTACTGATTGGGAGTCCATTTAAATTCTACCTATTGACTTTCTTGCCTCTGTGGAAGGTCACAGAAGAATGATGTTGTCATCTCTGAGAATATTCTAGGCTCCTCTTACCTCTCTGCTTCTGATATTCAAAGCCTTCCTCTTTACAGAGGCTGAGAATAAAAAATAATCGTTCTCAAGATATCCATTCTGAGTCATTGTTCATTGGTTGACTTGGCCACTTCCTTGGCTTTCCCTTCCCCTGATGTATTTCCCCCTTTCTGGGAGGCAGGGACTAGGTCCTAGGAAAGCAAAAACCTGGCTCAGGAATTTTTTTTCTTCCTCTGGCCTTTGCTTTTTAATGACCTCAACGTCTGCTCAGCAGCTCAGGTCTAGCCATAAAGTCACAGCCCTGTCTAGTCACAACTGAAATGTCTATGTTCAGAAAGCAGTCAATAGCCAGGCAGGAAAAGGATAAGTAGCCAGAGGGAAGTCAAATGCCGGTCCTAAGAGGTAGAGAAATGAGCTTGGTAGGCAAAGAACAGCGGTCTGCTCTGCCTTCCCTCCTCAGCTGAGATCTCCTTGAAACGCCTTGCCATTTCCTGTTTACACTGTTACGACAAAGCAGAGAATGGCTGTTCCCTGCTCCATGAAACCTCTTAGCAGAACATGACATTGATAATTGCTAGCTGCTAGTTTTCCCTTCTCAGCAGGGTTCCAGCAGGATTCTGTCTCTTGAAAGGGACAGTTTGGCAGGTAACATTGTGTTGGAAGAAGAGTACAAATCCATAGGCACTTGACTCCCAACACTGCAGTACCCAGGGTCTTGCTTTGTTAACATTTTTTTTTTTTTTT
>PVIC010009100.1:0-12050 GCA_004025085.1 Thryonomys swinderianus | reverse complement strand
AACATTTGTTTTACGTGGAATAAATCAGAGAAAAGCATGTCTAATGTAGAGAGAAATCATGACCACAAAGGAAACCAGATCAAATGATATATGACCTTAACGTGTAATTGGAAAACTGGGAAATATAACAGGGAATATTGTCAGGAATTTGCGAGAGCAGTGATTTTATAAATGCACTGTGGGAATTCCTGAGTCTCGGTCTTACCTCGGCATCACTGAAGTGTCTAGGACTCCAGTTGTAAGAGTAAAATCATTTCCAAGCTATGCATAGCATCATTTAAGAGGAACCTTCATTGAGGATGATAGACAAAATCAATCTTGTTATTTATAACTACTCCTCACTAGTAGAAAATGAGTCAAGATGTCTCAGTAACTTTGGTATATGTCTCTGTCACTGTTTCTGTGGAAGCTGACACTAAGAGGAAACCCTTAATGAAAAGAGGTTTTTGGAGAGGTGATCACAGGAAGCAGAAGTAGGGCAGTGGAAAATAGGAATAAGAGAGGGAAGACAGCCAATAAAATTTGCACTACCAAGCCAGGTGTCTCCGAGTAATCAGAGCTCAGTTCCCGAGCAAATATCATGTTTGTGTTAGAGCAAATGACACTGTGTTTGAGGATGCTCTTAGTAAATGTTAACTCACAAGTGCTTTTAGCTTGCTCGACATAAGACGAATCATGAGGTACTGATACAGATGGAAATCTGGCCAACTATGTCTCCGAGTTTAATTATCAGCCAAATGGTGTTCACCATCCATTCTACAGCTGTAACAAGAATCCAGCATTTCAAAAAAGTGGTCTTCCAAGCCACCTGATACACACTGAACTCCTTTCTGTTTTGACACATACTTGATATAGTCACATGAACATTTTAACCTAATAACAGGTATTTCCTGCTCACTTAAAAACCATTAAAAGAAAGAGCAACATCAAGACAAATTCTTTAAAGATGCTCATAATTCCAAGGGGAGATGATATTATAAGTAATATATGCAAGAGTGTGTGATGTATCTCTATTCACTGAGTGAGCAGCTGTCGAATGTCCTTTATGTATTAAGGAAGTTTGGAGAAATTGACACATTTTATTTATTGTTAAGTTTCGAGCAAATTTTATAAATTTTTCTAAGCTTTTTATTTGATGTATAAGCCTCTTTTCAAATCTTATTTCCCGTTTAGAAGAAATGCATTTTTACCATCAAAGAACTTGACTATTTCATGCTATTTGAAGAATTAATGAGAGGTGACTAAAACGGTCACATTTGTGACCTGAAGTGAATTTTGGATGCTGCTTTAGATTCATTCGTTTATTCAATACACACTTTTACTTTTTTTTTTTTTTTTTGCTTTTTGGAGACAGGGTCTCGATTTATAGTTCAGGCTGGCCCTGAGCTCACTATGGTGCCCAGGCAAGCCGCCGCGAACTCAGCTATCCTCCTGTCTCTGCCTCCTGAGTGCTGGGATTACAGGCGTGAGCCACCACGTCCGGCATTGTGGTATGCGGTGTTGATTGTTGGTGGGCGTGTCTCCACGCCCAGCATTATATGTGGTTACCGGGGATCGAACTCAGGACCTTGCGCATGCGAGGCAGGCGCCGGAACCACTGAGCTAACCCTCCGGCCCTTTTTCTTTACTTTTACTGTCTGGTCCATTCTTGAGCTAGAGAATGGGAAGATATTGTTCTTCACTTCCTGGGCTCTTAATGACCACTAGATCCTCCTGTCTAGTCACTTCATTGAGGAAGGCCGTGCTGAAAGCTTCTCAAGAGGAAAGTGATGTTTCATGCTGTGCTTCGGGGCTGTTACAGAGCTGAGCTCTAAATGAGCAGCAAGTCCGGTGATATGTAAGGCAAAGAGAGAGCATGTTTTACGTGATTCATCAGAAAGCATAGACGAGCAGGTATTCTGGGCCTGACTCTGCTGGACACTGGGAGAGATGCAGATACTCTGAAGGTCCTGGTCCTTGGCCTTAAAAAGTCAGTGTCTAATTTGACCAAGAAATATGATATTCTATTTAAGGATCTGGGACAGTTTTGAGTCTGCATTATGTTTGGGAACTACAGTATGTGGGTCAGGGGGTGTCTCACAGGACACTGTGACAGTGTACCAGTAAGCCACAATGGAACTTACTCCCTGTGCTCTGAGAACTTCTGACTAAAGGGTAAGCCAGTACATGTGGAACTCTAGGTTCCAAGCACAGCTCCAGGGCCGCATGTGAAAAAGAGGTGTTTGATCTACATTCTGCCTTTTATGCCTCTGTCAATTTGAAGGAATTGTTGAATCTTCTTTGGGTCAAAGTTTGTTTCATGCTGTGCCCTGTCATGTTAAATAATAAAACTTTGCTCTATTTACCAAGAAGATCAGTGAGGTGTTAATAAATTCATAGATGTGAGAATATTTTGAAAAGCAAAAGTGTTAAATCAAAGTTAAGTGTTATTATTACAAACTTTGACACAAAACCACATCAAGTACAGTTTCAATTGTACCGAGAAAACTGTGAGTACATAGAAAGTCATGACAGATCAGCTTTTGAGAAGAGCACATAGCCATGTAGTAGAAGTTATTATACCATATCTTAACCTATACATCCCTACAGTTACAGTCTTAGAACAATTTCTGCAGTGAGGATGGAATAAAAATAAAAGGCATTCTTTCCATTTTAAGATAAAACAATAATGCATGAGAATATCAGTAGAACCTGCTGATTCCAACACTGGAATAAATTGACAAAATTTAGATAGGGAATCCAGCAAAGTTCATATACTATACAGTAACAGAGACATTAGGTGTATGCAATAGGAAAATTTATGGCCAGGCAAAAGTAATTGAAAGGGAGCCTTTAGTAGATTATTTCTGAAGCACACAAATCTATTTTGTTAAGACATAGTCTATTAGCGCCATCTGTGTTTAATTTCTCTGAGCTGAGCTAATAGAATTTGCAAGGGTCATAACACTAGGAATAAATATAAACAAAGCAATAGCTTCTCAGTGCTGTGCTTAGAAGTGATTTGAGGAGGAGATTAGCCATTGGGCTGATAATGTTCCAGTGTGCTTTGGTATCATTACATGAAGAGTAAAGATTCAAAGATTCTCAATGGATTTTCAACCATCTAATGCTTGTGACATCTAAACCTATGAGTGCCAGATCCTGAGTAATTGGCATTTGGCGCAACAGAATGAAGCTAGTGCCATGTTAACTGGTGTCACGAACATTGTCCAGTTTGTCCTTCTCAACTGTGTAATGATTCTTTGTGGATTTATGGACCATCTGTCTTCTAATGCAAAATGTTACAGTGCTGTAAGGCCTTAAAGATGTCATTTGCATGTTTTTTTTAAGCTAACCTGCATATTTTTTGCAAAACTTACAAACCAATGCCACCTCTGTTTAGCATTTTTCTTGTCCTTAATGCCAGTATGCCAGTTTTTCTATTGTATTTCATATTTCTTCCTTAATATTAGATTCATGGACTAGAAGAAGAAAAATGCTAGAGGGTGCCTTTAAATTACATGCAGAGATTAGAATGTAAATTAAGTGTAGAAAAGAATTTTGGACCTTGATAGACAAATTCAAATCAAAAGAGTTAATCCTCACACTTCTGCCAGATGGGTCATTTGTCTGCCAGAACCCAGCTTCTTTTAGCAGAAAGATTAAAGTAACACATTTTAGAGAAATAAGTAAATCATGAGAAAAACTCTTCTTTGGTCACATTCAGAGATATTTTTAGAATGATTACAGGGTGACTACATTGAAGCCATCTTCAAAGGAGGCAAATCACTTCCCTTTCTGTGGCTCATGATCCTTCCACAGGTTGGGGGGAAAGTTCTGTGGAGAGACATCACTGGTCTCACCTATTACCATCTATCTTTTTACTGCTCCAGAATGTGTTACTGGTCTGGCTTCCAGGCAAAGTTCTCCTGAGCCCTCAAGGAAGTTGTGACCTCTCTAGGCCTCAGTTTATTCCACTGAAAGTGTGAATTTATAAAAGTTCTCTCTCTCTCTCTCTCTCTCTCTCTCTCTCTCTCTCTCTCTCTCTCTCTCTCTCTCTCTCTCTCTCTCATAGGGAGATGTTATGATCAGATTTTAAAAATCCCTCTGTGCCTGGCACGTGGTCAGCATCTAGTAAAGGTAGTTATTATATTGTTATTATTTACCTTCTATCACTGTCCTCACTATCACTGCAACCTAGAGGTCAGTGGCATTGAACTTGGTTGCCTGGACTCAACTCCCAGTGTATCCTCCTCTGAGTTACATGACCTTGAATAAGCTACTTCCTTCAGTTTTCTCATCTGTCAAATGCAGGCACGAAAGAAGTTTCCACTGATAAGAGTTACTGTGAACATGAAATGAGATAATTTTGCATATAATTAGTGACAAGGTTTGTTGAACAATCTACCAAAAAAATTAGGTCAAATTGATGAACATCTCAGGAATTTCCATACCAGTGGGGATCATTCCCATGTTGCTTGGCCTTATTAAAAGTTATAGACAAACTTCTATATAAAAGTTGAGAGTTCATGGCTTTCCAATATAGTTTCATTTGTGACTTTGGTAGGAAATTCAGCCAGAGCTGAGCAGAAGAGGTTTGGAGCAATGTGTACTAATGGAGCAATAGCTTGTCAGTGTAATGAGATGTAGGCAGCTCTTTGTCATTATAGTAGGGATTTGCCATATCTGAAGTATCCTGGTCTGTCCCTCCTGGTCTGTTTTGATTGCTTTGAACACCAAACTTGTCCAGAGCTTCCCTTAGACTAAGAAAAAGGAAGGATTCATCTAAGGATGTCCTCAGAACCATTAGAAAGTGTAGCCTTTGGTTTTCCCTTTTCCCTCTGTTTCTCCCTTCCCAGACTGATGCTGCCTGTTTAGGAGAAAAGTAAGAGAATTCTGGAAGAGTAAGAGAGAAAATATCTTATCTGTTAACTAGGACAAACGATTATCAAATGAACAATATATTCTGCCTTAAATTTAGTTCTAAGATGTCGGGGTCTGCAGTTTAATAGCTGAGAACTTGCTTAGCAAGGTTCAGTGTTCATCATGGAGAGGAAAAAAAGAAAGCCAGTTCTTTTAGTCTTAGAAGTCTCCTTAAAGTTTTTAGATGTAATTGGACAGTTTTTAAATACATTGTTTCTAGGAAGGGTTTTGAACTGAAATTGCAACTTTATGTGAGAGAATTAAGGAATAGAACTATAAACCTGGATATGGTTTTCTGTTGGTTGGGCTAAGTCATGAGTACCATATTTCACCACCACCAAAAGGAGGATGGGCCAGTCACCAGCACCTGACACATCAAAGGGCAGCTTCATCCAGTTGCTTTAGAAATAAGGAAGTTGACAGTTCTCTCATCTGATGGGCAAGTTATCCATACAGAGCTGCATGCTTTTTGTTAGAAAAACATAAATAAAACAAAGCCAAGGAACCTCTAAATACATTTTTGGCCAGGCAAAGTAGAAGAACCTTAGCTCCTCCTATCTGATTCAATTTATTTAAAAATACTGTGATCAAAGATAAATGGTGTGAAATCTGACTTTTTAAAGTTAAGAACAAAAATCGCTGGTGTGTGTTGTGGTGGAAAAATCTTAGGGTGTCAGGATAAATATGGTGGATTGAACAACTTCATCTAATTACACTTGCATCCACGCTAAAATTATATAAAAGAGATATTTTTCGAAGACATACTATACCACAAGTGTGGGATAAAAGAAAAAGAAACAGCAATTATACATTAGTCAACTGGTAGTAATGTTTACAGCTGTAAGAGATCTGAGAAAATGGTCATTGATCAGCATAGGACAAGCTGGAAATCAATCGGAGTTACTCCATAACAGCCTTTAAATGTCCCAGCAATGGAAGGTGCTAGGTTACTCTGAAATTCTCTGGGTTCAGGAAGACTGAGAGTGGTGCATGTGCAGGCAAAGGCAGAGTTACCATGCTAAAAGCCGAGTTCGTAGTGTACTACATGTGGAGATCTCTAGCCTCTTCTCTTTTGTGGCTCTAGAATGCCAATATCAGACCTTTATTCTCCTGGCAAGAGATTAGACAGAACTTAAGTTTCTCGTATGTCCAGGAAGAAGAACCTAAATGTGTCAACATTAGAGGTTACTTACTACCAAAGAGACAGACAGATCCCTCTACAGTGACGCTGTAACGATTCTTATGTTTTCAGGTTCATCAAATTCATTAAAAAAATGCAACTCACTTTTTACTTGGCCAGTTGGACATATAAATAGATAATTAGTTGTTCCTAAGCATATGAGGATAACTTGGATTTGTATTTTAGAAATACAAATAAGTAGAAAAAGTTACTTTGTACAAACCAGTGACTATGTAATGAGAATTATTTACACATACATATATCATTACATAGTAAATAACCAAATATATTGTATTTGTGATAAAAGAACAGCAGTATGCTTTTTCAAAAAAGAATCAGAGATCATAATTTCCTTCTTAGACTTTATAAAACATTGAAATTAAACTTGGAAAGAAAACTGAAGAAATTTTCCAGAATAAAAGGAAATTAATTTCATGAAAAATTGGAGAAAACATAAAAATTTTAAATCTGACTAAATAATGGTCCTGAGTCAGTGAAGGAAATTATCATAGAAAAATTCATGAAAAATTTCCCAAACAAAAGGACAATAGCCTTAAGTCTAAAAGTTTTCAAAGGGTGCTTGAAGGGGAAGTTCAAGCCTGGCTGGATTAAGTGTACCACATGTACATCTAATAACACACTATGAGAGCCCTAAGGAAGATGGAGATTGAGCATACTCTCTCCAGTGCATAGAGATTTACCTATAGCTGGCAGGGTAACTGCTTCACTGGTCCAAGAGCTATCCATATTAGGCACTCATCCTTGCCCGCCCCCCCCCAGGATCAAAGAGAACACAGTAGGACTCTCGATCCCCATGAGTGGTGCTTGGGTGGAGAAGGCTAATGGTCTGAATCCCACAGGTATCACAAGGCTGCAGAAGCCACAGGTGATGGCAGCAGCATCCTGCCTTTTTTTCTGTTGGCCCTCAGGCTATTGGATTGTGCTGGGTGGATCACCACACCAAGAATCCCTGGAGGACACTCCTCCACACATCCAGAGCCAATTTAGAAGATAATATCACAACAAGGTTTCTGCTGGGCTATACTATCCAACTAATCAGAGCTAACCTTATTAGATCAGCCAGTAAGACATAACCACATTGTACCTGCACCTTCTCTCTGTTCTCTGTATAAGTATATGTAACACTCAATAAAAGTGGAAGTGTTCTTTGAAACCACCCCCGAGTCTGCATGGTGATTCTGCACCTCACCCTCCTGGTCTGGGCCTCCAAACCCTGCTTCATGATGATTGCCATGGACAACAGGTGCTCAGCAAAGAAGATAAATTCAAAACAGTATCAAAACTCATCATTTTAAATTTCTAGAAACTAGAGCCAGATACTGAAAATTCTCAGAAGAATAAAAATAAGCAAAAGAGTCCACATAACAGTTTGTAGGATGGTGAATGTGAAAGAATTTAAACTCTGTAATCACTCTGGGTGCTAAATGGCAAAGGGTAAAATTTGAAAGAAAGAAAATTCCAATTCAGAATATATACCCAGCTAAATTAGCAACCAATAGTACAAGTGAAAGGGGCCATTTTTAGATGTGCAAAATAAAAGATACTTACCTTTCATGAAACTGTTCTCAAGAATCTACCAAAACACGGGTTCCAGCCCAAATAAAAATGTCACTCATGAAAGAGGAAGACATGACAAGTAACTCTTGTTTCTATATAAAATACATATATGTATATATAAAATATAGATATATATATTAATATACAGTGTATATATGTGACAATAGAGATAGTAAACAATACTGTCCTCATCTTACACCATGGAAGTAAAACTGGTTGATACAAGCACCTTATTGTCTTGTATAGAAGTAAATACCACAAATGTCACCTGAAAGATTTGAAAGTGTTTCTTCATATGCTTCTTTGCTGATCATTTGAGAGATGCAGATGAAAACAACATTGAGATTTCATCTCACTCCACAAAAAATGGCTGCTATTGCAAAATTAGACAGTGATAAACACTGCAAAATTAGCTAAATAAAGGCTGCAGGGAGAAAAGAACCCTTCTCCACTGTTGGTGGGATTGTAAACTTGTGCAACCATTGTGGAGATCTGTGTGGAGATTCCTCAGAAAACTAGCATTAGAGGTTCCATTTGACCCTGCTGTTCCCCTACTAGGAATATACTTGAAGGAACTAAAAGAATCATTTCATAAAGACACATGTGCACCCATGTTCATAGCAGCTCAGTCTGTGCTAGCCCCATCTTGGAAACAACCCAGATGCGCATCAACTGGAGACTGGATAAGCAAGATGTGGGTTTTTTTTTTTATAAAATGGAGTATTATTCTGCCATAAAGAACGACAAGTTTCACTCATTTATGTGCAAATTGGCACACCTTGAGGACACACTAATAAGTGAAAAAATAGATCACAGATATGTAAATACCATATCTTTTCTCTGGTATGAGAATGTATAGATATAAATGAGTTCTAGAAGGTACAATAGATTTTGTAAAACAGGAAATACTCAAAGGGAATGTGGTAGGTGAAAGTAATGAGGTGAAAGAATAAATATGATTTGGAAAGAGAAAGCACATGTATGTAGTGGGTGGAGGGTTGTGGGGTGGTTTGGGATATGGGTAAAAATGGGAATTAACTCGTGTCATATACTGGTACAAATTCCCCAGTGTTGAGTGTGATTGTGAGCTGTATGTAAAATGTACCAATAAAGAGTTTAATTGAGAAAAAAAAGATTTGAAAGTGTTTGCTTCTATTAAAAGGGAAATGAAGGAACTTGTTTTAATAAACTGTCTTAAGCTCTAAGAAGAGGCAAAAGAAATTTATCTCAAGTTAGAAACCAGCCTTGCATGTGCATCATGCTATTTCCCTCATATCTATCTCTTTCAGCAGTATGTGTACCAAGATAAACCCTATAGGTGATTTCTTCGCTATACCTCAGAGATTGTACTTGCTGGCCACACTGAGCCCCACCCTACTTCTTCACTCCAACCCTAGTTCATCAACATCATCTAACTTCACTGATTTTATCTTCTCCTAAACCTGGGCAGCAGAATCCTAAACCACAATGAATCCTAGACCACAATGAATTGGTCTTCTCAGAATAGTTCTGAAATTTATATCCTCAACTAGCCCGAAAGTTCCTGTGTGTGAAAAATGAAGTTGAGCCAGGCGTGCTGGTTCATGCCTGTAATACCAGCACTTGGGAGGCAGAGACAGGATTGCTGAATTCAAGGTTTGCCTGGGCTACGTAGTGAGCTCAGAGCCAGCCTGAACTACAAAGCGAGACCCTGTCTCAAAAAAAAAAAAAAATGAAGTTGATATGTTGAGTTTATCCACTTATTAGGCATGTGGGCTCCTCTGGCGAACTCTAGCTAGCTATATATTATGACACTACACTAACTTAATCGAAATCTCAGTGAATCATCAAAATCAATCAGGAATGTCATAGGCTGTAGTTTTAAAGTCTTGATGGCCAAGTCTCTGATAAATACATCTTTGATTGCTCTTAATGCCTGGTTGATGGACATAGATCCTTAATAAAAATGTCTTCATTAAATAATGATCATCAAGGCGGGTCACAACTCTGAGTTCAAGACATTTTATTCTTCCAGGATAGACGTGACATGAAAAACTTCTTTTCGTAGATACATGGAGTAGGAAAGTCAGTACAAAAATTTGTTAAAAGAAGTTTTGTAGAAGTCCATAGAAGTAGTTTTGTAGTAGTCAGGAGTTAAGAAGATGGGAGAAGGATTCCAAATAACTCTTCCAGACCAGTCTGCTATTCTTTCTCCAGAGTTACCTCTTCCGGACACAAATACTCATCACTCTAATTGTCCCTTAAGGCTCTGTATTTAAAGAAGGAGTCAGAGTAGTTGGTACCGTAGTAGATATTTGAGGTGTTTTTCATGAACTTGGAAGCATGAACCACATGCAGCTGAGTATGACTGGATATGCTGTGGGGTTTTAAAGCATGAACTCTAGAAGCTTTTACTGTGTCACGGCAGAGTTTTAAATCTGTATCTTCCTGACATCTTCAGGAAGGCATCAGGCATTATGGGTCCCAGGGGAAGGAGAAGGCCAGAAGGTCGAGGTCTGGCGCATGGCTATGGCATTTATGCAAAGCCACATGACACTTGAGAGACTTTTTTTTTCCCTGTGGTAAAGAAATTGCTGAAGAATGAGACCTGTAAATTTCTCCTAGGAGCCATCAGTTGGTCATGACACTTTCTTGTGTCTCTTTGAGGATGGTTCCTCTCCACTTAAATCAGATCTGTTCTCTTTTTCCATCACCCGTCTCCTTTTTCATTCAACATTGGAACTTCTTTTAAACACCTCATTGAGTTGTATTGTGTTGCATTTCTTGAAACATATACGGTTTTTTTCTTTAGCCTCAAGTAACACAAATGACAAGTGTGCTTATAAAGACTTTTAGGTGCCCGTGTATGAATGATGTGCCTAACTGAAAACATATCAATCTTCATTAAGGAAATATGTAAAGGACTTTATTTTTAGCCTTTGTCAGCTGAATTTTTTTTTTTTTTGAGACAGGGTCTCACTTTGTAGTTCAAGCTGGCTCTGAGCTCACTATGTAGCCCAGGCAAGCCTCGAACTCAGCAATCCTCCTGTCTCTGCCTCCCGAGTGCTGGGATTACAGGCATGAGCCACCATGCCCGGCTATATTTTCCATTTTTAATGTTCAGTGGGCCTTCTTTAGTTGGGAAAACTTCTAAGCTATTTTGTGTAAGTGCTGCAAGATTTTTTTTTTAAAGGACCAGTATGTTTAAATCAATGACAATAGCAGTCTTGTTTTTTTTTTTTTTTTTTTTTTGAGACAGGGTCTTGCTTTGTAGGTCAGGCTGGCCCTGAGCTCACTATGTAGCCCAGGCAAGCCTCAAACTCAGCAATACTCTTGCCTCTGCCTCCCAAGTGCTGGAATTACAGGCATGAGCCACCACGCCCGGCACTGTGCTATGTGGTATTGACTGCTGGTGGGCATGAGTCTCCACACCCAGCATTGTTTGTGGTTACTGGGGATCGAACTCAGGATCTTGCCAGGCAGGCGCCTGTAACCACTGAGCTAAATCTCCCGGCCCAACAATAGCAGTCCTAAAGGTTTAGCTGATGTGCAAACAAGGACCATCTTCTGAGAAACTGTTCTCAAAACTCAATAGTCAGAACTACTTTTAGATTAATTTATAATGTGAAAACATCTGTGTTTTTGTAAGTGAACTCCTGACCTCCTACCTCACACTTTCTAGATTACACACAATGCTCCTTATCCTTAGCTCTGCATTAGCTTTCCTTGACTTTGACATCCCTCTGCCTAATCCTTTGATGCACCTGAGATCTTGAGTGCTTTCTCCTCTTGTTAACAAGGAAAAGCTCAAGGGTGCAAAGTTGAAGGCTGGTGTCTGTGCACCTCCCTCTGCAGGTGTGTTCTGTGAAATGCAGTCCAAATTCATTTGTTGCTCTTATTCAAAGTTAGATAAATTCCTTCACCACAGATCTTTAAATTAACATAGTTATAAATAATTATCCTCAATGAATGAAGTCATTATATACTACAAAATGTACTAATAAAATTTATAAAAACATAACAAAAATGCCAATTTGTCTAACTCCTGTACTTTTACTGATTTTACTCAGTTAAACACTATGTTTAATGTTACATAATCAAGAGGGTGAGGGGTGTAGTTCGGTGTTAGAGCACTTGCAGGGCATTGGATCCAATCCCTAGCACCAGAGTTAAGATCTTTGATTTCCATGAAATAATACCATTAAAGAAGACTAACCCCAGAGGTTATATGTTATTTGACATGTAAGACATTAATCTTTTTGTCTCATGTAGCGTGATTTGTCTAGGTTTTGCTTCTGTTTGTTTCATGTAGCACCGTGAATGCATGGAGAACTGAGCTCCCTCTGAGCCATTGTTTTTGGTTTTTCTTTCAGTTCCCCCATCCCCTCTCATGTGTGTGTGTGTGTGTGTG
>PVIC010009099.1:0-46506 GCA_004025085.1 Thryonomys swinderianus | reverse complement strand
TAATCCTCCAGCCCAGATTCAACTATCTTACAAACACAATTGAGAGAATTTACTTGGCTCAACTGAAGTCACAGAGCTGCTGAATAGTGGAAACCATTTAAACCTAAATTCTGCCTGGTAAAGAGATTTACCATTTCTCTACATCCTTCTTGGGATCAATTTATGGTTAAAGTTAGTTTTCTAAAAGGTAAGAAGTAGTACCTGGTGCAGACTGGTCAGATTTCTTCTGATCAAAGATAACTCTTATGCAATGAAGCCCTTAATTCCAAAACTTTGGTATCCTCTATCATCCTTTCTTGTTTACCTATTGACTCTAAAAAAACTGTCTCCAGAAATACCTTTCTTCTTGGAGAATGAAACACTTTCGCTTGGTAAACCTGCCTCAGCAAACATCAAGGAAGCAAAATGAGTTGGGGCGAAGGGTCAAGTCAGTAGTCACACCAAAACATTCCACCAAGCATCAAGCGTCTCTGAGGATCAGTGCTTTCAAGACCCGGAAGCAGAAGTGAAGCAGCTTCCCCTGTGAATGAGCCAAATTCGAGTACTCAAGCAGATCTCTACACGAAGGCTGACCCTGGGAATCATGGAACAGCACGCACCTCGGCAGAAATGTGGGAGCCTATGTCACCAGGTCTTTCTTTGTATGGTTTACTGATATTCTATGGCATACATGCACTGCATTTACTTTGTCCGTTTACCAGTTATTGGACTTTGGAGTTATTTCTACGTTTTAGCTACTACGACTAATGCTACTATGAATATTCATGTCCAAGTTCTTGTGAAAATGTTTCCATTCTCTGGGCTGGAATGTCAGGAGTGGAGTGGCTGAGTCACTTGGCAACGGCATGCTCGGCTTCCTGAGGAACTGCCAAACTGTTCCAAACTGGCAACACCACCTGATCATCTCCGCAGAATTCTCTAAACTCTCACCGACACTCATTAGGACTTGTCTTTCTCACAGTAGCGCTCACGCAGCTCCTGCAGCACAATCCGTTACCGCAAGGTGCTTATCTGAGTGTAGCTCTGTCAGCAGGTGTACAGTGATATCTCATCCTGGCTTGCATTTATATTTTCCTAATGATTAATGATACTGACTATCATTCACGTGCTTACTGAAACATTTGTTTATTTGGACAAATATCTATTCAACTTCTTTTCCTGTTTTTTAGTTGGGCTGTTTGTCTTTTTGTTATTTGGTTGTAAGTGTTCTATTTAAATATATATACATATATATTTTATATATTTATAAACATAATATATTAATTTTATCATATAAATATTAATATTAATTATATTATTCATATTAAATATTTAAACAATGTTTAAATTCATATATTATGTTGAATATAAAATATAATATATATGAATTTATTAATATATTATATATACATTTATATATTCATATATATGTATATACACGTTTATATATACATTTTTATATGTATATATATACACACACATATACATTCTGAGTATATATATATATATGTACACATTCTGAATACATATCGTTATCACATACATAACATGCAAGTGTTTTCTTCCCATTTGTAATCTGTTTTTCTACCTTTTAATAGTGTGCTTTGATGCAATGCTTTTTAAATGGATGAATTATTTAGCTACTTATTTTTGTATTCATTTTACTGTTTCTGCAGGAAGGCTTTATGCTAATTTATTTGTATCAAAATGAAAAGCCAACTTCTACAAAAAATTATTCATGACTGTGTTTTCATGTTATGAGGACAAATTGGCCATTAGAAGAAAGCTCTGCTATTCCAAACTCTGAGCAATGATTCGCTCTTATTGTTCCACTGCAGGCAGTCATTGCACGCACTCTGAGGAGCCGCCTCGTACACTTCCACGGCCCCTGAGCCCAGCTGTTTCTTGCCCACCGTCCAGCAGCCGGCTTCTGTGTCACTTCCTTATGGAATCCTTTACCTGCTAAGACAAGTCAAGGATCCCTACGAGGCTCTGTTCCCACTGTAAGGCCACAAACACAACCAGTCTAGGCAATTATCCTTGCAGTTCTTGCAAGATCTGCCTGCACAATTAAAATCTACAAGAAACGAGTGGGGCCACCATCTCCTGCCAATCATATAGCGGAGAGTTGAGTGTGCAGTGGATATTCAGTGCATGTCAAAATTCATGAAAATCTGTAGCAAAATTAATAAAAGCAATGAGTTTCATGGGTTCATTTCTCAAAGTATGTCTCATAGCTAGCAATTATTTTAGGTCTAAATCTAACTGAGAAAATACAGTTTTAGGGCTCATGATGAGGGACATTTTGACCGCAATTTGCTGATGGTCTGAATTTGACTAATACTCTGTCAAACCTTAGCTATTTTTTTAGGGGCTCCTTAAAAATGTTGTTAGTAACTTTAACGTCAGTTGAACTAGTCTGGTGACAGAAGGCTCAGTGTCACCATTGCTGAGAAAACTGGCCATGGTTTTCCTTCAAGGAACTCCAGAAATCCTTTCTGACACCTCTTCTGCCTTTATACCCAACTAATGTGCTAGCTGAGGGGACACCAGGAACTTGGGGACCATCTGGACCATGTTGTCCTCATCTCCACAGCAGGATCACCTGCGATGCTTGCTTTGCGTGGTTCTAAGCACGTCCGTGACTGGTGGCAGAACGCACAGTGTGTGACCAAAGCTCAGCCGCTCTCACTGTCCTGTGCTTTCCTAGCTGCTTCCTCACTGCTGGGAAACAGTACTCAATGCTCACAATGTAAAGAAGCTACAGTTTATTTGGGCTCAAGTTTGTAGAGGTTTCAGTCCATAGTCAACTGGCGCTAGGCAGAGCGACATGGAGGCTTATGGGATGCGGATCAGGAAGTAGAAAGTCAAGGGAGGAGCAGGAAGGGAGATGAACCCTTCCGGGTCACACCCCAGTGACTTCCGCATCTGACCAGATGCCACCTCCTAATCAGCCATAAGCCACATAGTCCAATTATTTTCTAAACGCACGCGGCATTGAGGGCCATTTTAAACCAGATCCAAAACGGCTTTGTGTGTTTTTCCAGGTGGTCTTCGGTTCGGTGTGCTGGTGGCTGCTGGATGGGGTCCCTGCTGTGCCTGACACATGATAGCACAAAGGTAAGAATGGTCACTTGACAGTGCAGAAGTCAGAGTGAGATGCAAGTGTGTTGTTCTCACATCAAGAGGGGCACTGACAGGTTGTATGGACTACAGTTTTCTGAGGAGTGAAAATTGCACTATCTGCAGGAAGGAGAGCAATCAAGTTAGAAAACGACATAAACAGCTGGCTTAATCACACTCTTTCCCACTGTGTCCCATGAGTTGTCCACTTCTACTCCCAGTGGTAATGCAGAAAGAAAGGGGGAGATGGCACCCATTGTCCTTTTCTCTTAGTCCTTCTGTCTCTGTCAGCTGCCAAAGACAGCACATTATTGTTTTATACATGTTTTTTAGCCTTAGTTTTTTTCTCCCATTTCCTCCTTATGTTCCAAAACAAAGTTGGAAGGATTGCAAGATTTCAAGACTAATTTTAAAGATCACGGCAATTTTGTGTTGGCATAAAGACAAATAGATCAGCAAAACACAGCAGAACATCCAGAAATGCATGAAATATGCAATCAGTTGGTTACATTTTTATAATTTTAATCAATTCTAATTGTGTATGCATGTACATGTTTGTATTTATCTTGCTTAGTCAGCTTTTGGATCTATGGTTTGATGTTTGTCATCGATTTGGAGGAAGTGTTCACTATTATTTTTTTCAAGTGTGGTTTTAGCCTTATTTTCTTTTTCATCTCCTCATGTCCTGACTCCATGATCTGCATATGCCTGTGTCAAGAAGTGAGATAAAAACTGTTGACATAGCTTTATGTAACATTTGTGTCTCCCTGGTACAAATGAAATACACATGCATTATGGCTAAAAAGTAGGAGTTGTGTGAATTCAGTGATTCTACATTTAAGTGAAATGCTCTTACATTCACATTTAAAACTGGCATCACTGGGCTGGAGGGTTAGCTCAGTGGTTCCGGTGGCTGCCTTGCAAGCACAAGGTCCTGAGTTCGATCCCCAGTAACCACATATAATGCTGGGCATGGAGACTCATGCCCACCAGCAATCAATGCCACATGCCACAGTGCCAGGCGTGGTGGCTCACGCCTATGGTCCCAGCACTCGGGAGGCAGAGGCAGGAGGATTGCTGAGTTCGAGGCTTGCCTGGACTACATGGTGAGCTCAGAGCCAGCCTGAACTACAAAGCGAAACCCTGTCTCAAAAGAAAAAAAAAACTGGTATCACACAATATAAAGATGAATAATAAAATTTATGCTAAGATTTTAAAATCTCAATTTGTCTTCTCTTTATTTTTTAAAAATTTAAAAAAAAATTTTGGGGGGACAGGGTCTCAGTTTGTAGTTCAGGCTAGCTCTGAGCTCACTATGTAGCCCAGGCAAGCTTCAAACTCAAGAACTCAGCAATCCTCCTACCTCTGCCTCCAAAGAGCTGGGATTATAGGCATGAGCCACTACACCTGGCTGTCTTCTCTTTTTTTTTTTTTTTGAGACAAGGTCTCACTTTGTAGTTCAGGCTGGCTCTGAGCTCACTATGTAGCCCAGGCAAGCCTCGAACTCAGCAATCCTCCTGTCTCTGCCTCCCGAGTGCTGAGATTACAGGCGTGAGCCACCATGCCTGGCACTGTGGTATGCGGTATTGATTGTTGGTGGGCGTGAGTCTCCATGCCCAGCATTGTATGTGGTTTCCAGGGATCGAACTCAGGACCTTGCACTTGCTAGGCAGGCGCCGAAACCACTGAGCTAATCCTCTGGCCCAGTGGCTGTCTTCTCTTTATTAACCTGACCAAAAAACCACAGAAGTGGCCAAACCACTGTGTAATATGAGAAGTGCTTTACACTTTTTTTTTTTTTACCTTATTTAAACTCTTTTCTCACTTAGAACTGAAGGGTCCATATTTGTGTTTTGCACAGGGTCCCTGCAATTTATGAAGCCAACCATGCCTTTGGCAATCGTAGTGTGTCCTCTGTGTAGAGTGCTTTGGGTCATTGTACCAAATGATAAATTGTAAATTCTGACCAAACTGGACTGTACTTAGCAAATTCTTAGAACAAGAGCACGAACACTAAAACAATACAAATCTTTTACTTTTGCATTTCATTCATACCTTAGTGAGCACAGTTAATTCCTGATTGCTACCCATTCCTAAAGAAAATGCAGTGAAATGCTTGATGAATAACAAAATCAAGGCTCAGTAAGATTTTGGCAAGTGCTAGCAATGGATAGACTCACGCATTCCAGAAATGGAATGACTTGCACTTTAGAGAACTCACAAAATTTACCTCTCCATCTGTAGTATCACAAAATCATTGTATTTCCACCAGCCTGTTGTAGACCACAGGAAGGGAGTGGCCACATGCTTGCATGCTTACATTAAAGACACTACTACTTCTGCTTCAATTCCTCTCTTCAAAAATCATCACCAACTAATCTTATTATGAAATAATTATGAAAAATTCACGTGGATCAAAAAGTTATACTCTTCTAAACAGAGTGAGCTATGATGATTTGCAAAATTATGAGACTGTAACTATAAAGGAGAAAACATGATTCTAATGTATTAAAATATAATGGAGCAGTACAACTTATTATTAATCTGACTTTAGTTCTTCTGCATTGAAAACACAAACTACTAAGGAAAAAACCAATAGAGGATGTGCCATTCCCTTGTGATTATAAATATAAAACATTTTATACAGAAATTAAACACATCGAGTATATAATCCATTATACAATCCACATGGATTGTATAATACCATTTGTTGATACCTGTTCCTTTAAAATCTGCCTATAGTTTGAACAAGGCACAATCAAAACATATATTCTGACTTTGACTTTACCGTGAAGCAAGAAGAAAGTCAGAAAAAGCTTTTGGAAATATATTTTTGGCATTGGGATAGTTAACTCTTTTTAGACTGTATATGAAGAAAGGTGAACCAGAAATTGTGAGTCTGGAGAAATTATGAATCAATCCCAGTTGTGATACTCTCTGATGGAGTGAGTAATAAGACAACAGAGTTTAGGGATTATTGGCTTGTTTATTCTTCTGTTTCAGTTTTTTTTGAGGTTCATGAAAGATGAATAACAACAAACTAAATATTAATTCTAACAGACAAAACATAGAGAAGTATTAAAGCAGTGAAACTACTTTGTATGAAACTGTAATCTTGCATAAAGTCATAATACGTCTGTTCAAACTCATGGAATTTAGAACATCAAGAGTTAGCCCTGATATGATCTTTGGGCCTTGGGTGATAATAATATATAAATGATGGTCTTCCAATTCTTATAGATAAACTTTTCTGTGGGGTGGGTGTTAATGGTATGAAGGTTATACATGTAATAAAGTAGGGGGTATAAGAAATCTCTATATATTTCATTCATTTTTCATGTGAAACTTAAGATGCTATTTAACAAAAGAGAAATAAGTAAAGTCTTTTCAGTGTCCAGTGCTCTTGAATTAGTAAATTGGAGTTATTTTTGCTCCTTTCCAAGAAAGGAAATTCTGTACAAATATACATGTATTGTCTTAGGAATTGCATGCCTAGTATTTTAAATGCACATGTTGGGGCGTCTCTGTGTGAATTATTTCAAAACTAAGAATCTAAATTTGTATTTATAAAATTTGTTCACTTATACTGGTTCATTGGTCAGCACTACTGTTACTGTGCAAGCGGAAGTGTCTGCTTTATCTGTGTTGCAGAAGTCACAGTCTCGCTGATTGCTCGGGAAATTTAATTAGAACCAATTATGGAAGACTTTTTGTTTTAAAGATATGACACAGTCCTAGTATCATGAACATAGTAATCCCAGTATCAAAACCAGAGTTCAGTTCTTATGAGAATTTCTCATCTTGTCCTATGGTCCAGTCTCGTGTTCATTCTTTATTTGTGGATCACATTTCTCACTCTGGCTATGGCCTTGTCATCTGAACTCTCATTTTGTCAGTGTTCACACCTCCAGGACACAAGGCAGGCTGTGGCTTCTTGGTCCTCGTGCTTCTTTGATGGCCAGTTTATTTCTGTATCTGCCTTTGCAGAACCTTAGCTCTTTGCTTCAAATGAGAACAGCTGAGTATTTATATTCCTCCAAAAATTCTGTATTGGAACCTAATAACCTAGTGGATGGGAGATGGGACCCCCTCAGAGGACATAGTGACAGGCCTTGATGGGGTTGGTACCTTTGTAAGCAACCACACGGGGTTTCCTTGCCTTTCTATCATCTGAAGACCCAGTGAGAAGGTGTCATCTAGGAATCATGAATCTCTTCTTCCCACAGAATTTTGCGGTGACTTGGTGACTTTCTGATTTCTATAATTATGAGAAATAATTTTTTCATTAAAATCCTCCAGGATATAGTGGTTTTCTTATAGTAATCTGAATGCACCTAGATAGATAAGCAGCTAGATTTGTGGAATCACATTCTGTACTTTGTTTAGAACAGATCTATTTCAGAGGATTTGCTTCTCATTCTTGGCCATACTTCAATAAAGGGGGAAAAAGAGTTATGGATGTATTTTCCTACAATATTCTTTTCATTTGGGGGTTAAAATACCAATAATATTAAATATGCAAGCATTAAACATCTACTATGTACTGGATACTGTACTAGAAGTTTTCACAAAACTTGAGAAATGAAACCAACTTTCATTAAACTTGTAATAAATACCAGATATGTTTATAGCATCATTTCATATAAATCTTGAGTCCATCTTTTTTTTAATTTGCTTGCTTATTTTTGGTACTGGGGATCGATCTCAGGACCTTGTACTTGTGAGGCAGGTGTGTTGCCACTGAGCTAAATCCTCAGCTCTTGAGTCCATCTTATAACAAGTTTGCTGAGACAACTGAAAGTGGAGATTTCACCAAGACCATACAGCCAATAATACCACACGCAGAGCTTAACCGCAGTCAACTAAGCTTTTCCTGACACTTTTTTCTATGAGGCAAAGATTGAACCAGAACAGCAACAAGGAGTGAAGTCTGGAGACATAATTCATGATAATGCAAAGTGCTGTGTGGTTGTGCCTGGAGTTGGGAATGGGCTGTCCATGTGCATCTCTGAGGGCGTGGTGCGACTCTCAGGATGAAGGAGAAGATGGTTGCTCAGTTTCTTCTACAGTCAAGACATAGATTGTAGACTGGAAAGAGTTTTGATTTGTTTTAGAGTGGCCTTAAATCCGGAAATGGTCAAAGGTATGAAAAACCCTGAACTCTGAGTCCCAACATTTGGCACCTTTTACCAAGCACCAGCAGGAGCCAGAAACTTGGGCCTATTTCCTGTTATCATCTTGTTCTTTTTTCATAGTTTCTTTTGCAGCACTGTAAATGAAAGCCAGGGCCTTGTGCATGCTGGTCAAGCTGTCTCCCCTGAACCACTCCCCAGTCCCTTTGGAAGGCAGGCACTGAGTTCACACTGGGAACTAAGGACCCAAGGACAAGTCATTAAGTCACTGGTGCAGAGCGAAGACTTGTGGAAGCCTGCAGCCTACTGTGGTTGTCTGCTGTGTGCATGACTGCTTTGTCTTCACTGATACCCCAGCCAGAGTTCTCTTTGTATTGTGCACAATGTTGACAATGGCGTGTGGAGCTTGTAGCTTAGGATTTTAGCTCCCCTTCCCTTGCACTGGGGCTGGGTCTGTGAGGAGTCAGCAGGCAGCTTTGGCCCTGCTGAGAACCCAACTCTAGGAAGCTAGCCTGGAGCTAGGCTTGATGGTTGTAGCCACTGGCACCTTGAACAGGGTCTTCAACTTGACTTTGAGTTTCTGCAAAGCTCCTACTACTACTGTGGCTGGTTACGGAGCATCCTTCCTCTGTCCCAGCCAGGACAATCTGCTCTATGGTGCCTACTTCCAAACTGATGTCCATGACCAGAGCACGAGAGAGGGCTATGATCACAGACCATGGTCAGCAGACTCTTCACATCCCCTTGTTGGCTTAGGATTGTAATTTTTGTAGTCAGAACGAAAGATTTTGTGTGAGGGGCAGGAGTGGGGAAAGGCAGGGGGATACTAAGGGTTAAATCCAGGGCATTTGTACAGAGCTATGTCCCCAAATCTTCTCAGTTTTTATTTTAAAACAGAGTCTAAGTTGCATAGACTGGGCTCAAATTTAGCCTCTGCCTCAGCTTCCCAGGTGCTGAGATTTTAGATGTGCACCATCATGTATAGGCTAATTCATACATTTTTAAAGTACATATTGTCTAGATCAACATGATGAGATATGACACTGTCTACTCAGTCCTGCCTGGGACACATATTTGTCCCCAGTGTGTCCACAATGTATGCACTGCCTACCTTTTAGTGGGTTAGTACTTACCTTGTTGGTCAGCTCTGTTAAGTGCATAAAGCTTGTGCTCCAGTCACCCTTATATTACATGATAATTCTATTCTAATTTTATTATGTATATTGTTATAATTGTTTTACTTTAGTATTAGTTACAGTTACTAATCTTACTATGCTTCACTGAGAAATCAAACTTTCTCATAAGTATTCATGTCTAGAGAAAACAGTGCATAGCAGAGTTTAGATCCATCTGTGGTTTAAGGCATCCATTGGAGTCTTGGAATATATCCCTGTCTATCAGGGAATTCTTGTATTTTTTTTTTTTTTCAGAAGAAAAGTCAATAGTGTCCTAATGCTGTTTATTGCCCTATGATCAATGTTTCGGCCACTGCAGCAGCTGGAAGTAGGAATCTAGTCAGTTGAGGCCTCTGGATGCTCCACCTCCACCTTCTGTGACTCCATGACCAGCCCTGGAGCCTAAGAGCTGGGCTGCCGTGGCCCCACACCAGCCGGCTTCCCTCTGAGACTTACAACACTACTGTCTTAGGCTGCAAGCTCCTACACCCGCCTTCCCTTCTCTTTGCTCAGCTCCAGAGAAAAGGCGGCATACAAGTGCAGCTCGAACACTTCCCAGAATGTTCACAAGCTCAGGAAACCCTGAGGTTAATCTCATCCTCTTGGAACTGGTCAAATATCAAAAAGGAGCTTGTTTTTTATGGCTCCTCCGCATCCTGAAATCAAGAGAAGTAAACACTCTGTGAAGTACGCAGCCCTGTGTGGTGTGAACCTCAGCTGGAGCCTGAGAGTTTGGCAGCTGATGGGACCACAGAGCAACGGGAATCATCGGGGGCGGGGGGGCTCCCCTTGGAGGAGTCAAAACCAACTCCAGGTTGGGCTACCCAACTTAGTTTCTAGCCTGATAATGACCATTCCGAGAAGAGACAAGCAAAGGATGGATGGCCTTGTGTTCTTGAGACTCCCAGAAAACCCAGGGGTCACACCTAGAGAGGTAGAAATTGGTACATCTAACTGCTGTCTGTACTCTGAGCTTCACTTTAGCGTTGAGGGTGGCCAGACATTTCTTTTGTAATGTCTCACCAGTGCTTCAAAAGCAGGATGTCAGCAAGCTTTCTTCTCCACCTGCATCTAGCTACAGTTTCTCTGCTTCTCCCAGTGGCACTGAACTAACCCATCTGTCCTCCTCAGTTCCCGTGAGTGGCCATTTCCTTCCCATGGGAATTTGTAGGGTCACCTTCCATCACTATAGCCAACCTGTCCCACCCAGCCCTCCTGTGTATCCTCCTCCAGGACCTTTCTGCCTTCTCCTATCTGGCCTTTCCTATTAACCTCGGTATCTCCATGATGGTTAAACTGGACTGTCAGCTTGGCAGTCTCCGAGGGGATTAAGGAAGTACATTTTTGGGTTTCTGGGAGGGTCACTGGGAATGTGACTTTGAAAGGTGTATCTCTCACTCATGCTGTTCCTCTGCTTCCAGGCCACCATCAACTGATCAGTTTTGCTGTGCCACACACTTCTGCCTTCATGCCCATGCCTCGGAGCCAGCTCACCATGGACTAAAACCTCTGAAACCATAAGCCAAATTCAACCTCTTCTCCTTTAGGTTGTGAGCGTTGGATATTTTTGTCTCAGCAACAGGAAACTACTAATACAGTCTCCACACAACATCCTTACCTAGAAATACCTTGTCTTTACAAAGCTCATCACTGGGAAGGCTGCACCCAGGGGTTCTTCTCTCTCTCTGTCCTGGCTCACTTATACCCTATTTTATTCTTTCCCTTCCCTGTTGTACATGTCTTTTCACTCTCCAGTCACAGTCATATACCGTCTTGTCAAAGACCCTACACATTTTAACCTCTTCCTTATGTTCATGGCTTCTGCAATTCTCTCTACCTCCCCTTCGCCATCCTGGAAGCTCAGCTTGATGACCTCTGGAAAGGACTCCATAGTGAGTTCTCTTTGGTTTTCTTCCCTTTTTGCTTCTATTGGTAACTTCCTGTTTTCTATGTGTACTTCCTCCATTAGGCTACAAGGGCTGTGACAACAGAGTACTGTGAGCTGTGCAGCTTGAAACAGATAGTAATTCTATCATCATTCGGGGGCCAGAGTCAAATTGCAGGTCTTGGAAGGGGCTTGCTCCTCCTGAAACCCACTGGGGAGAAGCCGTTCTTGTCTGCTCTGGCTGGCTTTGGCTTTGTAAGTCTAAATGGCTCTAGTTCCTGCCTGATCATCACATGGCAATGTGCAATAATCACAAACAAATATTTGTTCCATAAGCCTTCTTCTGCTCCGGCATTTGAAAGGGCTAAGTGCTATCACATGTTAGTAAACCTCATTCAATTCGTTGATGCTTTCTCCAACTCATCTAGAGCCAGGACACCACAGCACCACCATGATCCTCTGTAGACCCGGCCCTCCTCCTCTTCTGTTCTCTCGTCTGGCGAGGAATCTGCTCACTCACCAGGATCCTGGACTCAGCCTTGCTGCCCATTCCTCTGCTGTCCTTACACCACTGGTTCCTAAGACCTATGCTCGGTGGAAATACCAGGAGTTGTTCATCTCTGCATCATCTTTCCCTGCAAGTTTTTCTCCCGGGTGAAGCCTGGGCCTTGGTGAAGACCTCGTAAGAGGATCTCTGAAAACGGCCTGAGGGGCTTGGTCTCTGTGTTTAAAATCAAGGAACTCCGGGTAATTTAACCACTTCACCACTTGCCACCACTTATCTGATTTTATTCTCTTAAATATGTCGTATCTAAAACTAGGAAGGAAATTCTGGCACATGCGTGAATCTCATAGACATTGTGCAGAGAGAAACAGGCTCATCACAAAAGGACAATACTGTGTGATTCCACTTGCATGAGGTACCTGGGGTAGTCAATTCACAGAGACAAAAAGCACAGTGGTGGTTGCTATGGGATGGAGAAGGAGGAGAGGTAGTTAGTGCTTAATGGACACAGAGTTTCGGTTTTGCAAGATGAGACTATTTGTGGAGTTGGATGGAGTGGAAGGTGGCACAGCAAGTGGACACGCTCCACGGCGCTGAACTGCTCACCCAGGAATGGCCAAGGGTGCTCAGAGACCGACCACAACTAGGGTGTGTGTGTGGGAGTGGGTGGAGCTGGGGGTGGGGAGGGCCCCGGTGATGTGACTGAGGGAGGGAAGGCGCTGGAGATCCGGGTTACAGAGAGACTGCAAACAAGAGAGGACTGATCCAACCGTGTGAGCTGGGGCACCCCCAGGCTGGGCTACGAGCAAGGGTAAGCACCCAGGATGGTATCAGATGAGGAAGCGCGAGGAACCTTCCACTCCATCCCGTGCCAGCTGCGTGCTGTGGAGATGGGAGTGCGCAGGCCCAGCCCTAGCGCGGCGCCCGTCGGGGCTCCGTGTGCAGCTCGCAGAGGGCAAGCTGTGCTCGCGAACTCCCGGGCATCGCTGAGAACAGGAGGCCCAGAGAACTGGGCGTGACTGTGGCCTTCTCCAAGCCTGCAGTGCGCTGCGGGTCGGCAAAGCACCTCTCTCCGCAGGTCCCAGGGCTGGGAAAGATCGAGCGCTGGATTCCGAAAAGAGCGTCTGATGTTCCAGAGCTCCTCCGTTCCAAGGAAGCTTTGGCTTGCGATTTGAAATGGAAACTTTGCAGCCTTATTTTATTTGTGACTTTTGCAAGGGCTTCCACATTTGCCAAGTGAAACGTTTGCCAGAAATCAAACACACGAAGGATGCGTTGCCTTCGCTTTCCTGCGCATGGGTAAGTCATTAAAATCCAATCAGCCTCACAGCTCACAGCTCAGGTGCTGGAACCTGTTTTTAATTAGTCATAGGAATGCGAAAACGTTCCACCCGGGCCTGAGCCCGTGCAAAATTTATGGTTTACGAACTTTAAACCAAGCCCTGACATTCATTTTCCTTTGGCAGGAAGCGAAGTTCTCCTTTCTGAGAAGCGTGGCTGCCGGTGAACGTGCACATATAGGAGCGAAACCGGCGAGGAGGCGGGCTCAGAGGGGCCCGCACGACGCGGGGCTGCTCTGCTGGAGTCGGGGAGCCAGGCTCCCTGTGAGGCCTGGGGTGGGCGAGCTTGCAGAAGAGGGGGCATGCCAGCCTGGAGGTGGCCTGAAGGACGGTGCGGGCAGCGGGAGGCGACGGCGGGTGAAGGTGGCAGCACCACAAGGGGAGGAGTTTCTGCAAGTGACTGACCTCACACTGCGGAAGATGGCGACCAGCAGGGAGGGTCTCGGGCTACCTGAGGAGAGCAGAGCCCTGGCGTGTCCGGCGTGTCCCAGCCGGGCAGACTGTTCTAGCCACCTTTTTATCACCAAGGAGGAGAGAGATGGTTGCTGGGGGGCTAACAGTGGTTACTGTCACTGCCCCCTGGTAATTCGTGGCTTCACACGACAGGATGGAAGAGCGGAGTAGCTTAAAGAAAGGCTGCGTCAGGACCGGCAGGCAGGAGGTCGTACCGAGGGAAGAGAAGTGGGCGTTTCTCAGTGACCAGGCCCGGCTGCTGGGGTACTTCTTGCCCTTGAACCTGGGTGATGCCTCAGCTCAGCGCGCAGCTGGCCAGAGGCCTCTCCTAAGGCCCACGCTGCCCCCTGGTGACAGTGAGAGTGCATTGTGAGTGCCCAGTGCAAATACGGGCACACCGCAGACCCTGCAGGTACCACCTTCTGCCAACAGACGATCTGATGGGTCATCATTAACCAGGAAAGTGCAAAGCCAGTGGGGGAGTCCACGCGGTCGAGTGTTACGGCCTCCTCGGCACTGACAGACACTCTGTGCAGAAACTCTAGCTTCGAGTAAGCCTGTAGTGTCCCCGAAAAGTGATATAGTCAGGACGAGGACTCAGCAACACCATGGCCTCGGCGGGTCACCCGCACAGGAGGGAACAGCCGTGCTTCCCGGCAGATCTTTCCCAAGCAAGGAAATCTGGGGTGGGGGAATGAAAAGGTTATCAAAAACAATTTTTAAATGTTGAATTCTCTCTCCTAAAAGCTTGTCTCTGGGTCTCTTTTGGTAGGAATTGGATGGTTGTGAGCAAAGACGCACCTCTTTCCCCAGTGTCCTAATCGCAGTGTCCTTACACTTTGCAAATCACTGACTTACCAAAGAATGAATGATGGACACACGGCCAACTTATGAAGATGGTTCCTGAGTTTAGCTTCAGGCCGCCTCGCTGACACCGAGCTTGATCCAGTGGCCATGGGCCCGTGCTCAGGGTGAAGCTGACAGAGGAGCTGCTCACCACCTGGGCCAGGCTGGCCTCCCTCACAGAGATGAGGACGCTCATGTGCCTTTTAAGGTCCAAACGTGCTAACTCACCTAATCCTCCCGTAGCCTGTCTAGAGAGCTCCTGTTCCGATCCGTCTTCCACAGACTGAGAAGTTCCACAGGTTGGGTGCAGCCAGGCGAGGAGCTGACTGAGAATCCAGTGCACTGTCCTGCAGGCACAGAGGTAGCAAGGCCCCGTCGCCTCCTCTGTGCGCACAAGATGTGTCAGCCTGCGCCTGCAGGGAGATCTGATGCTGGAAGTGTCTCCAAAGAGAACTTTGCTTCTAAAGAAGGACATATAAAGAAAGACTTGAGACATTTATAGCTAAAGGGATACATGCTGAGGATCGTGCTGTTACGTGAAGTAAGTAAGACACATGTGTAAATATCGAATCACTCCTCTTGTCTGAGATACTGAAGGTGTGAGTGAGAATCATAAGGTACAATAGGTGCTGTGAAACAGGAAGCAAACACTCAAGGGGGAAGCGGAAGTGGGGAAAAGGAAAGGAAGTGGGTGAGGGTAGGGTCGATGGATGGCTCCTGTTGTCATACACACTGTATGTGAAGGTAGAATAATGAGGTTCTGAGTGACTGCTGGTGTGCTTATCCATTTGTAAGGATCTGCTATTGTTTTTAATGCTTAATGTGTTGATACAGTACTAAAAATAAAAATAAAGACCATTAATATGAAAGCTTCAAAAGAATCTCAATATAAGAAAGAGCCTGTGGCATTTAAAGTCATGCATCTGATTTATCTTACTTAACATATGGTCTCAAGGTGCTTCCGTTTGCCTACAAATGAGTCAAATTTATTCTTCTTTATGGCTGAGTAGTACTCCACTCTGTGTAAACACCACAGTTTCTTGGTCCATTCATCTGTTGATGGATATATAGGTTGCTACCATGATCTAGGTATGATGAGCTGTACTGCTATAAAAACCCGAGAAACTCAGATGATAAGTAAACAGCAAAATAAAAAATAAGTAATAGACAGTAGGGCAATGGATCTTTCTCAGGTGGAAAGGAGCTCAAGGAATGAAGGGAGCGGAGGGGATAAGAACTGGAATGGAGCTGTTGCAGACGTCTAACCAACACCCAGGCATGCAAGCATTATGTCCTGCAGACATAGACTAATAAACATGCAAAGAGGAGGAGGAACCTCAGTAAGTGCCTGACGTCATTGTCTTACAATCTTTAAAACACTTACAATTTTCTGAATTCAGTATTTGTACCTTGGCCCATCTAGGCTCTCTATGATCTCCGTGGTTACTTGCGTTTTCCTCTGCTCAGTTTCCACATCTGCAAGTTGAACACAGTTCCACACTTCGGAGTGTGTACTAACATAGGTCAGATGGGTCCCATACAGGAATCCACACATAGGTTCCCAGTGTGTGCCATCTGGAGTTATTAAAGTAAGTCAGTGAGTCAGGGAACATAGAATTCAAAATTCTACATAAGGCCATCGGGAAAAATGAAACAGGAGAACCCCGTCTATCGTTAACGCACACGCGAACACACAGGCGCACAGAGTTGAGGGAGGTGGTGCATGGCGGTAACCCCAGCACTCCGAGAAGCTGACACAAGAGAGTCACAAGAATTTGGGTCCTGGCCTGGGCAACTTAGTGACTTAGCATGACCCTGTCTCAAAATACCGTCAAGACAACAGGAACAGAAAGCCTGGCTCCTCCACAATGGACAGTGAGATACTTAGTCAGCTTGGAGACTCAAGCCCCTATCAGGAGAAAAAACGGGAGGGAACATGAGGGTGTTTGTTGTGGGTGAAATGGTTGATTCAATGCACTGTCCATGTGATAAGCTGTGTCCACGGCCACCATAGCCAAGAGTGTGGCCTGTTTGGAAATAAGCGGGAGTAGATGCATGTAGGTGGGACTGGATGAGGATGTAATGGACTGGGTAGCCCCTCCTGCAAGGTGCCTGTGTCTCTGTGCAAAGGTCCAAGTGTCTGTGCCTCTCCAAAGTCCGTGTGTTGGAATCATAACCTCCAAGGTGATGGCTTAGGTGGGGCCTTTGGGGAGGGGGTGAGGTGAAGCTCTCTCTGCCCTTTCCCCAGGGAGTGGCCTCGCTTCTTACACCAGCAGAGGGTTAAACTGAGAAGAGTGAGCATTAAGCTTGAGGAACTGGTCTGTTCATTCCATTGGCCATGAGGAAATTTTGGAGGGGAGCGTGGCAGCCAAGGCGAGCAAGGTTTCTGTCTTGTTTCATTTGAGATTCAGCAGGTAGAGGCTCAAGCTGTGCCTCTCAGGAAAGCGAGTGAAATCAAGAGCCGCATGAAGACCAGGATGGATGCCCGCTGCATTCATAAGAAGAAATGCAACTCTATGACCACCATAGAAGAGTGAGAGATTTTTAAGTTAAAAGACAAGTGAATGCTAAAAGTTACAGAAGAGAGGCAATTTTTATAATTTTGAATATTAATGAAAAAGTTGATGGAGACAACATTCCTCATGACCATACTGAAGGGAACTGTTTGAAACCAGCGAGTCTTTGCAGAATCCTGTCCTGAGACCCTCACCCAGGCACAGATGCACAAAGGAAATTGCTCCGGCTTTGTTCACTGATTAGCAGGAGCAAAAAGAGTTCATGCCAGGCACACAGTACACGTGGCCCTGAAGCAGCAGCCCATGTCCCCTCACACCTTCGTGGAGACACAGTGGCTCCACGTGGCACAGTCTTCCAAACTTTTGACATGAGTGTGGAGTAAGCAGCAAACGAAGCAGACATGGAAGACCGAAACCCTGGCATCACGTGCTTATTGATAAATGCAAAGCCCTCTCTCAAGGTGAGAACACAGTGAACGGAACACAAACTAAGCTAGAATTCAAGCACCACACTTTGATGAAGTCCAGGGGAGGGAAAGTTCATTGTAATGGATTAATACATCCATGAGGTTGCTTCTAACCTGCAGATTTCTTCCTGCCTCAACTGTACTACATGCGATTTATGTGCTGCTGAAAGCAGCATGTTTGCTGCAGTTTCTCAGGGTTTGGGCTCACGCCTGGCATCACTGGGTTGGCACTCAGCACACTCCTGTGGTCTCTGGTTTTCCTGACTGGATCAAGTTGCGATGCACAGTAATTTTCCAGCACAGGTGTCCGTGTGTTCTTCTGGATTGTGTGAACTGTGCTGACTGCTGAAGTGAGGACCACTGGTGATCACCGTAGAGTCCCAGTCTTCCTATAAACACTTGCAAAATCCTGAAATTCTAAAGACACACTTCTTCAGTCACTTATTAATTCCCATAATTTTAAAATAGGAATTTAACCTCTGTCTTTCACTTGGTGAAACTGAGTGCAAGGGCCAATAAATTCTTCACCTTCTTCCCCATTTTTGGGTAACACATCGGGCCCCTGGCATCCTCTGGAGGTGAGTGCAGGCTGGACTGCCATGTGTGATGAGACCGTGACACCCTCCTCTCCTTGCGGCCAAGATTCTGGTCATGGCTGTGCCCCTTGGTGGGGCCGCTTCGAGTTGGCCTCAGAGTTCTGCTGACATGAAAGGCAATGTCTCTGATGTCTCCTATTTTCTAGTGCAAGGAGCTTCCTCAGCCTTGTCTTACACATTTCCTGCTCCAGATTTGGAATCAAGTTTTAGTTGGAAGCAATATTTAGAATGAAAGACGAAGGCTTTAGGGGAGCAATGTCTTTGAACATTAGCTGTTGAGTTAGTTTTAAGAACTTACAAGGTGCCCATAAATTATAATAATAAACAGACAGCTGGGTCCCCAAACTAGAGGTGAATGTATGTGGAAAAGAGACATCTGAATATGTGTTACTTCTTAATGCTGATGGTTATAGGAGCTGAGATTGACAAATACAGTGAATGTTTAAATTAAAAATTATTACAGGAATAGACACACTGGCCTAACATGTATCCTATCATTTTGCACTTTCTGAAGAGGCCCTGGAGGTTCTCCTTTGTAACATGTTTAGTTGTGCTGCGGTGGCTTCTTCAGCCCCCTGAATTGATTCAAAATGTTTACTTCTCATGGTTATTTTGACTTTGCGGGACGAGCCAGAAGCCACACGATACCAGATGGAGTAAATAAGGTGGATGAGGACACCGCGTCACATTTTACGAGCTGCCTTTCCACTGGATGGCGCTCAGCAGCAGCACTCACCCCATTTTTGATCAGACCTTGTAAAGACAGTTCTAAAGGAAGACAAACAGAACTTCCCAGACAGTAGCAAGAATGATAACACAAATGTGTGGAAAGCAGGAGGAAGTATTTGGAGGAGAAGTAATAATAATGCATTTCTTACTGTGATCAATCTTTTAAAAAATTTAAACATTCTCCATATATTTTGATCATACCTTATAGTCTAGGTAACAATTACTAGCATATTTCTGCAGTACTTTTTGGTTAGATTTTCATTCATTCATTTTTTTTTCTGGTTTTCTTTTGTGATTTCTGTTGTGTTGTTGCTGTTCAGGG
This sequence comes from Thryonomys swinderianus, assembly GCA_004025085.1. Lineage (NCBI taxonomy): Eukaryota > Metazoa > Chordata > Mammalia > Rodentia > Thryonomyidae > Thryonomys > Thryonomys swinderianus. The sequence continues at coordinate 27,438 of PVIC010009099.1, read as the reverse complement.
TTCTCATCTCCCGACAAACCTCACCAGCATCTCTCTTTCAACATCTGATCCTACTCTTTTTAGCTACAGATTGCTAAATGCAGCACTTTAAGAAGTCAAAGAAGGGCTTTGCTTGTTGTGAAATATCTGGCATTTCAGTATGTTTCCGGGCTGTCCCAAGTGGGTACCAAAGGGGACAGTTTTAGATTTAGTAAGGTCTGGGCAGAGCCTCGAAGTCATGATTGCTTTGAAGGCCAGGTTGACCCTGGTATCTCCTCTTCCTCACACCCCAGGCATCATGGCAGTGAGAATCTAGGTCCAGGGACCAGAAGAACAAACTTTTGCACTGAACCAAACTCAGTGTCCTAAGAAAGCCAATGCTAGATAAATCTTCCATTCAGAATCCTTTGCAAGAAAAATTCATTTCCTTTTGGTACAAAGACTAAAATCTGTTTTTAAAGGGGATAGATCAGGACAGAAATAAGGGTCTCCTGACAGGGGTGACCTCAAGCCGTGTTCTCTCTTCTCACTGGAAGGTCATTCCGAATGAATGGCAGGATTTCAGAGCCCTGGGTGATTTAAAAGTGGGTGTATCTGTTTGTCCCACGGATTTTATTACTGTCAGATAAATTACCATCAAGTAATAAAACTGTATAGTCCACATTTTAGACTCTGCAAATTTGGAAAGCCTCTCCCCAGCGTTTGTCCAAATTCAGGGTGATTGTTTTTCAAACTTTGCAGTGTTTTCTGCAGAGTCAACTTCTAAAAATATCCCATAAATGAAGTGGTTGATCAAGGTTGATCCAGCAGCTTTTGGGCAATAGAACCATTATCTATCATTACTTGCCTCCTCTTCTGCTAGCTGCACTAAGACATTAGTGACTATAAGGATAGTTTTTGTTATGCAAGTAGTACTGTGTGAGGCAGGGTTCCAAGGGAAGTTTCCACTGCTAAACTCCACTCCAGTCACAGCCACCCTGTGGATTGGCGGGAAAGGTGGTCAGTGATTCGCCAAAGGCCACACATGCAAATGACAGCGTAATTTGAACTCGGACCATCGGGCTCCAGGACCCCTTGTGTTAGACACCGAAGAGCAACATCTCTCTTTTTTCCCAGAGCCCTTTGGCAGATCTCATGTGACTGTGAAACATCAGGACTGTACTATGTGGATGCCATCCTGGGTTGCCTCCCCTGTTTATCTCCGACCTTCCACTCGAAACCCGATTCAAGTGGCCACTGGGTCTGTATGTGGTCACCTTGAACAAAGAGTAACTTAATACTTATTCTTTATAATGCTGTGAAATGCGAAGTTGCTTCTGCTCTGAGGTTCTTAGTTTTCAAACTGCAGATGCAGGTACCTGTCTGGGTTTTGGAGGTGGATATAGGGTCCCCAGAAAACACCTAACAGGGACCAACCCCCAAAGAGTTATTGGGAGAATCTCAGCCTTACTGTGCCGGCTCCCGTGTTCCCGCCTCTGTGGGAAGCCCTGAAGCAGGTCCTGCCCTGGAGCCTTCAGAGGACGCTTCCCAGACTTCGTGTGCAAGTTCTCCTCGGACGCCTTTCCCCCTTGTGCTTGGGGTTTTCCAACCTTTCCTCTCTTGGCCGTTTGAAGCGGCTTTAGGTGCAGCTGAAAGAGCTACAGTTGCCTGTAGCTTGGCAGTGGGAGGTGTCTTGGGGCTATGACTGGAGCTGGAACAGACAAAGACAGATGAGTCGTCCTGGGAGAAAAGTTTACATAGTGCAGGTGCCACAGAGGTGAATGCTTAGAGTCAGGAAGACTTCATGGCACGGAGCGGAGATCTAGGCGCGGAAATGGGAAGAGTGAGAAACGCGGGAACAAGTGGGTAGGCACAGAGAAACCTCCAGCTGGGGCTTCTATAAGCTGCAGACTGTGTTTCAGAGCTGTTCCTACCTCTTCTCTTTTGGGATAGTTCTCTAACCTCTCAAATTTCCGTCTCATGGAAGAAGATGACTTGCATGGGATCCTTTTCAATGGATTTCTTGTATTGTAATTTCTCAATAACATTGGCTACAATTTTAGAATTTGTCTAACCTTCATTAGAACATGGGCTAAGTAAAACATTTTGGGATATGAATGTTAAACACAATGGGATTCTTTGTTTCACTGAAATTATGAAATTTGCTCAGCCACTAAACCTTGACCCACCGTTAACTTGGGGGTCTGGGGTAACCACGTGTACCGTGAGTATGATACGAACCTGGTGTTTATCCTGTTCAAACCTGAAGTTAGGAACTTCAGCTGTTCCTAACAATCATCTGGTACTGGTGATGCTTTCCTGACCCATCCACCATCTGATCCATGCCCTGCCCTTCCCTGATCCGTGCTTGGGGCAGAGAGGGCGATCTGTGTGGATTCCTCTGTCTTTGACTTTTAGCCTCTGGTTGCTTTTGACCCGTGAGAGACTCTGAAATGAGGTTACAGTGGAGAGAGTGGGCCCCATCCTATCAGCAGGAACTGCTGTGCCCAGGGAACTGTCCTGCTACATGGGTTCTCTTATTTTGGAGTCCTTCAGTGCTGGACAATGGTGAGCCATTACTCCCGTGTTACAGTTTGGGTCTTGTTGTCCCCAAAGCCTTATATGGGCAAAGGATACATTTTCAGAGATCTCTGAATCTGGAGTGTGGTGCTGGGACTAAGGACATGTGATAAACTCCTACACCGATTGGTTTAGCACCACCCTAATCTTGGTAGTCTGGGTAAGATAAAAGGGGCAGAAAGATGCTGCTAAATTCCCCTGCTGCTTTTTCTACCTTGTGGGTGCCATGAACTGTTTCTCCACTGTGATGCCCCTCTGCAGGTGGCACTGCCTTGGAACCAGCTGATTATGGACTGAAGCCTCTACAAACTCCAAGTCAAACAAACCATTTCTCCTTTAACTTTGGGCGTCAGGTATTTTTCTCAGCAACGAGAAAAAAGTAACTAAAGGGTTGAATCTAACCCTTTTCATCTTTTTGGTCTTTCGTGAATCTCCTGTTGTGGAGGCAGCTATATGAAAATTCTATTTTGTGCCCAGCCCTGGACTGATGCATCCTTGTTGCCACTTATCGGGTCCTTAGTAAATATAGGAAACTTGGTGATTCCTACCACATAGTCTCCAAGAATATGCATCGATAAATATGTAGAGTAAAATTTCGCATGAACATGTCTGAACAGCAGCTGAGCCCAGCAGGAAGAGAGCTGTGGCGTCCTAGATGGCAGGGAAGCTGGGCATAGTGGATACCCTAGGGTGGTGGTGGTGAACCTATGGCACACGTGCCACAGTGACTGGTTTGTATCATTGAAGTCTCTAAAAGGTTCGCCATTGCTGCCCTCAGAGCTGGTCATGGGGCTGCTGCAGCGAGAATAAAGGTATTTCTCAAAGAGTGTTTTGTGCTCAAAGAGGCCACTCAGTCTGGACCGTGGAGATCAGCAGGGCTTTGAAGATGAAGGAGATAACCAGGGATGGTTTCTGTAGGGTTTCTTTGGTGGCCTGTTCCTGGAGTGTGCTGTGCGTGGAGGGGGGCCAGGCCAGGGAGAGAGAAGGGGGAGATACTTAACCTTTTGGCTTTTGCAATCATGTAAGCAGATGAAACAAAAAGATATCTTTCCATACATCATAAATAACTGATACGAGGAGGTTACATTTGCTCCTTTGAAATATTCTGAGATTAGAATGCTTATAAATATTATGTATCTTGAAAATGATCACAGGCTGCACTTGAAAAAACTGTTTTCCTTGAACTTAAAAGTTCATGCTATAATTATAGTATTTCTATGAGTGGAAATCATGGGACCAACTCATGGCTGCTGAACAGGGACCTGTAGATAAAATGATAGGGTGGAAAGGAAGCCTGTGGGGGAGAAAAGGCTATGATGCATGGATCAAGCCATTTCTCATCTGAAGTTTAGTTTTTAGAAAATGCAATCATACAGTGATTATCACACTGGCAAATTTAATTTATAGAATAATCAACATGCTTCATGTTGTGAAGAGTGTAGGTGGTCAAATGTTTGCTTAAAGGGAAAACACAATGCATGAAGCTCTTTACAAATAAAAAACAGTAGTTCTCTACTAAGAAAATCCAGAATTATGAAAACAAAATAAAAATTTAAACCTTAGCCATCTACTTATAAGACACATGTATATGTAGACTGAAAATAGTCTTACATTTTAACATTTAATAAAGATATCAAATATTAGATTTTCTTTTTTCTTTCTTTTTTTTTTTTTTTTTTTGAGACAAGGACTTGCTTTGTAGTTCAGGCTGGCCCTGAGCTCACTGTGTAGCCCAGGCAAGCCTCGAACTCAGCAATCCTCCTGCCTCTGCCTCCTGAGTGCTGGGATTACAGGCATGAGCCACCACGCCTGGCACTGTGGTATGAGGTATTGATGGCTGGTGGCCGTGAGTCTCCACGCCCAGCATTGTATGTGGTTACCGGGATCGAACTCAGGGCCTTGTGCTTGTAAAGCAGGTGCTGGAACCACTGAGCTAAATCTCCGACCCCTAGATTTTCTTAACTTGAATTGAAATTATAAATTTGTCAGGATTTGTGTCTGTGGGGCTGGGGGTACAGTGCTCAGTGTGTGTGAGACCCTGTGTTCAGCCCCAAACACTGCAGAAGAGGTAGAAAAAGATGCAAATATGCAGCTTTGATTAAAATAGCACATGAAAACTAGAATTATAGGCTAAAGTGGTGAGATTGGTCATAGGTATATGGAAATCAAATTCACTATTCTTTAACACTATTGTGTATATCTGACCATTTTTTTGAAGCAAGAAGTCAAAATGTGACAGATCTGTGGCTTTGATAGCAGTTTTCTCTTTTTAGAGATGGTTATGCAAGGGAATTCAATAAGATGACTCAGCTTATTTTTGGAATTCAAGGTTCTGTAAATCAACTGCTGCTTAACCTAAGAATAAATCAAAACACAAATTGACCATTAAACACAACAAAATTCAGAGTAGATGAAAACATTAGAAAGTTCGTAGTAAGGTATGGTTTGTTTCTCCCAAATGCATAGGCTTTTGAGAGGTAGACTTTTAAATGTTTTAATGTATTCTTAAAATGCCACAATTTCAAACAAAAACCTGAGAAAAGTTAGAAACATTCCAAAGCAGCCTCACTGCTTGTTTGAAGCATTTGGATTATTTTTGATCCTCAGAACTTCCATATCTAGATGATCAAAGAGAAAGCAGAAGATTCATTTTTTCTCAATTCTGGCATGAACCACTAAAAACAGCTGATTTAACTCAAATTTTACCATGCTTGTAGAATCCAGATTTGTGTCCTCATTAGTGAATAAAATTAATTTTATTTTTTTCAGAATTTAATGAGTTATAGTTAACAATGAACTGAACTTACCTCAAATACATGGCTTGAAAATTTTTGACAGACACTTAAGGAAGTTGTCACTATCATGAAAGTGGTGAGTATATTCATTACCAGCCTAGCTTCTTCATGTTCTTTTAATTTTATGCCTGTCTGTCTGTCTGTCTGTCTGTACTAGGGAATTAACTCAGGCTCTTCACACTGAGCTACATTTCTGGCCTCTTTTCCATTTTTATTTTGAAAGAGTCTTGCTAAGTTGTTATGTTGTCCATGCTGGGCTTAAACTTGTAAACCTCCTGCCTCAGCCTCCCGGGTGTAAACCACACACTCGGCTTTTGTTCCTGCAATTCCAGCAAATATCCTGACGGGTATCATCTGAGGCAGTTTTCTCTCCCACATAATCTTCCTTACTGTGTCCCCAAACAGTCACTGTCCTCACCTCTGACAACAGAGACCCCCTTCTAGTTTTCTGGAAGTGTATGTACCAGAACTGTGTAGCAAGCACCCCTTTCCTCAGGTTTCTTTTGACTACTTTGAGATGCATCCATTTCGCAGTTCAAATTGATGTCTGCTTAGAACATAGTTTTGTCATTTATTCTACTGACAGATACTTCAGGATGACAAAGTTTCCAGGTTTACAAAGCTGTAGGGCCATCCAAAAGCAAATCTCAGTGAAGATCTTTTCTTTTTGCTTAGGTCCAAGTTAGCAACACAATATCTGTATTGTATAGTAAGTACTGAACTTTTAAAAAGAAATTGCCATACTCTTGTCCAAAGTGGTTTCATCATTTCCCCTTTTAACCACCACAGCATGGACCTCTGATGCCTCCAAAATGATAACTTTTCTGGGTATCCAGGAATAGCTCATGGTAGCTTTGATCTGCACTTTCTTGATGACTGAGATCATCTGCATTTTTCATGCATTCAGTATCCCACTGTGGTCGAGTATCTCTTTGAGTCTTTGCAAATTCCTAAAATTGGGTTGTTTGTTACAGAGTAGGGAGAGTTCTTTATGGATTCCAGATTCAAGGCTTCAGACAGATACAGAGTTTGGAAACACTTCATTTCCATCTGAGACTTGCTCTGTCCTTTTCATAGTACTGTCTTTGGAGCCCGCTTTTTTATTTGAACAAAGACCTGCCAGTTAATCCTTTTATGGGTCAGGTTTTAGGATCAGGGCTAAGCAATGTTTTGCTGATGCACAGTTATGAAGTCTCTATATTTTTCTAGGAATTCATGGTTTTAAGGGTTAAATTTAGATCTATAATCTATTTTGGTTAATTACTGCTTATATAATGAAAATAAGGATTTGTGTTTGTTTTGTACATACATATGTAATTATTTAATACCATTTGTTCAAAGGACATATTTTTTTGTAACTCTATCAAAAATTAGATAAGCACCTCAGTCTAGGTCCAGTTCTGGAACCTCTATGCTGCCCCACTGATTTCTGTATCTATCTTTGTGTCAGTAGTACGCTCTTGCTCACTTTAGCTTCATGTGTTTGAAATTAAGTAACATTAGTCCTTCAGTGTTTATTTTCATTATTGGTTGAAGGCAATTTTCTTTCCTTAGTGCTCTGTCTGTAACCTCTGTTACACTTGAGAGGACAATATTGTTAGGGGGAAAGCATTCAGCTTTCATGGTAGGGACCACTCTACCATTGTGCCCAAAGCAGGCTCTGAGTGGTGTAGGCTGGGAAGAGTGAGCCCCATAGTTGGCTTATTTAGAGAAGCAGGTCTGGCCAAAGTCTAAGTGCCAAGGTCATAATGACTTGTACCCAAATTTTGGTCCAAAGTTAAAACCTTCTGTACTAAAAAGACAAAGTTATCTACTAACCACAATCTACATTTTGTCTGTTCTGTTCCTAATTCATGAATGCTTTGTCTCTTCCTTTACAACCATCAGCAACATATCCACAGCAGCTGCACACATTTCCTCCACGTAGTCCCTTTACCTCAGTCTAACTCTGATGTCACCAATAAATATCGACGGCTCTGGGTATTCAGGGCCTTTGCTTGCTCACATCTCTGAGGGTACAGCACTGGTCATCCTGGGTCCTCATAGCTGTCTTTTTAACTCTGTCTCTGTATCTGTCTTCTCGCCTTATGTCATAGCACTGAACAGGAAATCAGAACCAGTCACAGGGGTCTTTGATACCTCATGCTTAAATGTGTTGTTTACAGCAGTTCATACAGGCCCCTTTTCTCCAGCTGTGAAATATAGCCTTGAGGCCTCCTTTCAGGTTCAAAGGTGCTTTCTATTCCTAGGTTGCTGCAAGGTTTAATCAGAATTCAATTGCTAAGTGTTTTTTCTGCTTCTAGTCTGACCTTCGTTTGGTCATAAAAGATCACTGTTTTGGTCTATTGTTGGATTGGAGACTGGTGAAAATATTGTTTAAAATGTTTGCGTCTATGTTCATGTGACATCTTTATTTGTAACTTTAATTTTTCTTTTCATGTTTTTGTCTGATTTTGGAGTCAGGGCAATGCTAGCCTTCCGGGAAGTAGTTTTTTCTAATTAAAGTAACATGGGGTTTTCCCAGATGAATTTATCTTCTCTTAACACCTTGTAGAATTTACTAGTGAAAATACCTGCCTTTAGTCATTTGTTTTGAGAGGAGGTTTTTAAATATAGGTCAATTTCTTTACTTGATATTGAGCCACTCAGATTATTTATTTATGCTTGAGTGACCTTTGGCAATTTGTATCACTCAAGGATTTATTCACTTCATATAAATCAGTAAATTTATTGGTATCGTTATTCATTTTATATTTTTTACCATTTTACTCTCTGAAACATCTGTCAAGATAACATGACATCCTTCCTGGCATTGGTAATCTCTCTGCCCCCAGGTCACTGCAGAGATGTCCTGCTGCTGTTGACCAGTGCCCCACTGAACATCTGTGGGAAACAGGAAGGGAACGTAACTAGAACCTCTGTATTAGGTTCTAGTCTCCTGTGAGTCAGTGGCACATGGTGAAGGAATTAATAATTAGGCAGAAATGAAGTTTAGGGAAGAAGCTGAGCTGGGGTCTGATCCATGCAGCTTTTGGCAACAAGGACAGACCCGAGCCTGTCACACCTTTTCTTCCCCCAGACCCAGGCTGCTACGTCTTTCACCCCATACGTTCCCACAGAGCAGGGAGGGCAGGGCAGATGCTTGGCAAGTCCCGGAACCTTATGCAAACAGAGATCCCAGACAGCAGGGCAGACACCCGCCGAGTCCTTCAGAAGCTACGCAGATCCTGTTGCAGTTCCGCCTGGAAGTGTCACAGCACGTGGGACCATCGAATCCCTGTCCTTAGCAGTGGCCAAGAGCCATGTTCCCAAGTCCATCTGCAGCAGCAACCCTTGGCCTGGGCACAGTGTCGACGGTGCAAATATTTCTCCCAACCAGGACTGTTCCCAACCAATATTCAAGATGGTTTTCCCATAGATTTCTAGAACCTTCTTTCTTGGCACATCTTGCTTCCCGGGTAGTCTTCCCCTCATGTCCAGTAGCCTTCATCTCAGCCTGGGCCCTCAGCTCCTGGGGCTGATCTTGACAGAGCTGCTCACCTCCTTCCTTTCCCAGGAACGTTACTTGTCTGTCATCACTTTTTTCATTCATCGTCTTTAATCTCTCTTGTTCCATTGGCTTGAAGAGAGGGATAACTTTGTGTAGACAGAAGATGAAATGATCTTAAATTATTTTAATTGAATAATTGTTTTTCAAGGATCATAGGGATTTTAAGGTAAAGAGTCACTTGACTGTTGGATAATTTTAGGAGTGGTACACAGGTCTTTGTGGTGGTTTAAACTTCCATGCCAGCTGCCGTAGATGGAGGACTCAGGAGACTGTGAAGGGAAGGAAATGAATATTCCTGAGAAACACACAGGACATTTGAAACAGGGGACTTGGTCAACTCATGACTGACAGATGGAAGCCTGACACACAAGGAGTAGCCGGAAAAGTCTCTGGATATCCACTGTGCTCAGTAAGATATGGCTGCCAGGAAAGAGACACAGTGAGGGAGGGAAATAGTGTATCAGTGAACTGACAGACCAGGCCATGGATTGTGACTCAGGCTGGTTCATTTACCCCAGCACAGCACGAGGGAAGAGGTCCCTGTAAGGATGGGGCCGGAGTGAGGAGGCAGGTAAGGGCATCTGAAGGTAGAGCGAGTGGGGCCTGAGGGTTCAGAAAGTGCAGGCAAAGAAAGCGCCAGGGAAACTCCTCTCGTTCATTGAATCTCAAAGTCAAAATTTATTTATTCACTTTATGGTACCAGGGATCAAACTCAGACCCTTGTCCTTGCAAGGTAGGCACGGTATCACTTGAGCCGAATCTGCAGCCTCTCAAAATCAAAATTATAATAATAGAAGCAAATGAATACTGAGAAGTCATATGATGAAAAGCCAATGCAACCATGAAACTTCAGAAAGGCCTCAAAATAAACCTTTCAGATGTGAAATAAAAGCAAAAATACAGTAAATCTGTAGAAGTAAAGCAAGTATTCATGGAGCATAAACACCTGGGCATTCTAAAGAACCGATTGGCAATTAAATAAAAGAAGCACGACCATTGACATGCATAATCCTGGTAGGTCTAGCTGTCAGCAAGAATTAGTGACTATTATAAAGTCAAACAAGTGTGAAAAAAATTATAAAATGTGCTGAACTAAGTAATTATACTGCTATAAATGATATCATAAATCTTGAGTATTTTCTTCCTAACTTGAAGTATTATAGGCAGTGCATTAAAGGAAGAAAATTGCTCTAGAATATTTAAACTAATAGTGAAAAATAAGTAATTATAGATACACATTCTTAAAACCACCCAGAAATTTGGAAAATATCTCTGGTGGGTCTCTGAGCATTGCCTTCATGTCACTTTTCTCACATAAGCTTGTTATTCTGCTCAATGATGTTTGCTAGTGAACCTGCAGTCAAGAGAAGTCACCATCACAGGTAGCAAGTGCTTGTTCTATGCTGTGGGCACCTGTATATCAGCTTGTTCCAGGCACTATTAGTTTTGTCAGATGCAGGTTTATTTGTGTGGATTTTTTGTGTGATTTGGTTTCCTGATTTTCAACACATAGACCCTATATTTAAACAGAGCACGATATAGACACAGATTCCCTGTTCTTGGACCTCTGCTGTGTCTGCAGTCTGGGCTGGAACAAATTGTGCTTCTGCGTGTCTTCTCTTCCATCCTCCTAGCCAACCGGAACAGCACTTTTTGCAGGATTATGTGTCTCCAGGTCTCTCAGAGAAGGCCCAGCGAAGTCACTAAAACATACATGAAACATGTTATTTCTCTTCCAAATAGTATTTAGATTATGGAATCTAACAGGCTTTTATTTTAACTTAGGTACCTATTAACCTCAAGCTGAGTTGTTGCCATATTTCTATACAAATGCACTATTACATATTTTGTTTTCTGTTTGCCCAATGTGTTGCTTCTCTCTTTTTTTTTTAACTAACTGAGGCAGTGAACCACTGATTCACGAACTCAATTCATTCTCCAGGGCTGACTGTAACTCAGGTAGGTCAGCTGAAGGCTCAGGTTCCTCTGCACAGCCTTCTGTCTGTCTCCTGTGTGCAGGCAGATCTGAGTGTCTTACAGGGAGATTTGCCCAGGATTTCTCAGTTAGCCCTGCCCAGAAAAGGATGTTGCAATATTCTTTCCAGACGCCCTTCAGGGTTAAATCTGTATCAGACCCTCTGGAAGCACAAGCGGCCGGCATTTTGGTCATTACTCAAGATTTTGTTTATAAGCTAAAATTAAAATTCAGATCACAACCCAAGTTGTTTGTAAGTCAGGCCACTCACAATGCAAGGGTCTGCTAGAATCAGGATTTTTAAATAATTTTTTAAAAATTTTAGAAAATCTTGAGATCTATAGAAAAGTCCCTAAGATTATAGTTAGTTCTCTTGTGCCTCACAAGCACTATCCCCACTATGAACACCTTAAATGAGGATACCGCACTTGCCACAATTAATGAACCAACACTGACATACTCCTACTATCCAAATTTATAGCTTACCCCAGTTTTCTTTTCATCAGACATACCTTTTTGTTCCTGGATTCCACCCAGGACACTGGGTGACATGGAATTGGCATGTCGGTGACTCTTCTGGTCAAGTCTTTTGTAAAAGGTCTCTGATGTCGGGTTTGTCTGATGTGTCCCTTGTGATAAAATGGTAGACCGCAGAGGTAGAGTCTTCACCCACCTTGCCTGAGTCCCCGAGCAGGGACACAAGTTAGCACAGGCTCACCTGCTGCTGCTACCTGGGACTCAGCTTCTTCCCCGGAAAGTGACTCAGTTTCCACCTCTTTCCAAAACACACACCTTGGAGAGCCGTGCTCTGTGCACCTGAGGCACAAAAAGTTGACTGTTTTCTACGTTTCTTTTGCTCTTTTTAAATGTTGCATTGATGCTCTATCTTCGACATTACTAGTAATGCTAGAAATTACTACATTCATTCATTGTGAAAGTCCATGGATAATACCATTATTATTACTTCAAACAATAAATTGACTTAGGATATTCAGGGAATATTTTCTTCTCTCCCTGACCTACTGCTGAGACAATTTTCCTACTTTCTGAAACAGCTAATAATTTCTTTAGTGTACTTAGGTGTGGCAGACTTCATTTCTGTTTATCTAAATGTATTTTCAACTCAGTAACATTTGAACACTATTTCTTCACTGAATGAAAAACTCCAGGGATCAGTTGTTTTCTCTTACATGAAAAACTTAAAAAAATAAGTGGGTGGATGAACAGGATGTGGTGCTGAGCTGAAATCAAATCCTTTGGGAGCCAGGGGCAGGAGGATCACTACAGACGACACAGTCAGATCTAAGCTCGCCTGGACTGCATGGTGAGAGCCCTTCTCAAGAACAGTACATAGTAAATAATAAATAATGAATAAATAAGAGACAATGAGATGGCAGGAAAGGAAGGCAGACTCTAGGAGTTGGAGAAGGTGGGGTCAGGGGACAAAGGGAGGAGACTGGGAGGAGTTAGGAAAGGAACCAAGACATGTTTTATGCATATTCCACTTCCTGGAAGTGAAGATCAGTATTCTGTATCACAAACACTCACAGAAACATAAAAAAGAAAAAAAAAGCCCCATCTGCCCTTTCTTGGTTCTGGTGAAACATAGACTATACTGGTCCACTGCATCCCTTCTCTGTATTTTACCTTATTTTTTCTGTCTCTTTGTGTGCTTTTGTCTCACATCCCATCTGACCCTTGGTGTCTTCGTCCGCGTTCCTCGGTTTTCTTAATTTCATTTTTAGTGTGTTCAATTCCAGGATCTCGGTGCAGTTCTTTCTCGAACCCACAGTGCTACTCTGTTCTGGTTGGCAGCTCCCGTGTGAAAAACTGGCTTCAGGCTTTTGTAAATAATCAGGGAGCTGCGTCACAATCGGGATCTCTTCTTTCTCCCACCCGCATCTTTGCAGCTTCTTTCTGTTCTCTGGCCTCCCCTCCAACTCCTCTCCCTTACCTTCTTGTGTGGCAATCTGCTTTCTGCTCTTTATTAGACTTCGATCATGTACATGTTTGTCAGGTCTGTGGGGTTTCCACCCTCTAATGCCAGGAGTCCGGTGTGAATTTAACTCGCTTTCAAAATGACAGGCTTCTGGTATTATGCTTCCAGGGTGGAGGGAGCGGTTGACCTGTTTGCTCCCAGTTTCCCCTGGGGAAGATACTGATGCTTAAGCTCCCTGTGGGGTGCGGGACGCTTTCCCAGGTGGAAGGGGCTTTATTTCAGGCACCACCAGGCAGTCCCAACTGTAACTCAAAGGGTTTTCTTTCTTAGAAATTAACCAAGTCCCTAGGAGCAAATGGGTCTTTGAACACTGAGCTTATTTCTCTGGGTTCTTCAACTGGAGTTGAACTCAGCAATTTAACTTTGATTGCTTTTTAGATCACACGTGCCCCCCACACACACATCCTAAACCTGAGTTTGTCTTCTTGGTAAAGAATATGATCAAAATGGTCTATTTTTCCATTTTTTCCAAATACAGAATGGCAGAGCTTAAGGGAGTCCCTGAATCTTCATTACCTTGGATCAAAACGTACAATCAATGGATCTTAAAAACAAGATAAAAGATACATTAGAATATCCTATGACTATTTTTAATTAGATTATTTATTGATCTGAAAAAAAAGCTTTTTGAATCTACATTCTGCATAGTGTTTCCCTGTGGGGGGCACCTGGGAAAGAGTTTCTCCTGTTCCACAGGTTATCTCTTCATTCAATTTTTTCCTTTACTGTGCAGAATCATTTAAATTTGTCACAATCGTATTTGTTGATTGTTCCTACTACTTCCTGAGTCATTGGGTCCTATTTAGGAAGTCACTGCTACACCTGTTTTTTTTTTAATTGAATTCTTTATTGGTAAAATTTATATACATCTCAAAATCACGTATAACATTGGGGAATTTGTACCAGTATATGACACAAGTTAATGCTCATTTTTACCCATATCCCTACCCACCCCCACCTCCCACCCCCTTTATACATGCTCTTTTATTTTCTTTCTGTATCGTATTTATTCCTTCCCCTCATCACATTCCCACACCAAGTTTTCTATAGAAATTTCCCACTCAATAAAAGCTGTCACTACACCTGATTTTAAAGTAAAGTAGTAGTCCGTCACTCTCTAGAACTCTGACACTGAGAATATCAATTTTGAATGATAATCTGAGATGTCCCTCAGAGGCTGTCTATATTTTTGGCTTTTCAGATTGCATGATTCCTACCTTTGGCTCTAGGTTTCACCTGTTCTTTCCTTTGCATTATACTCTGTTCTTAATCCATGCACTGATTTTTAAATTTTATTGGCTATATTTTTGTTTTAAATTTTCCATTTGATGCTTGCTTAAATCTGTTTCACTTTGCTAAGGTTTGGTATTTTATCACTAAAGCTTTCTAACTTTTCATTTGTTTTCATCAAGAAGGAGCAAATTCCCTGAACAGGTACTTTGCAAAAGAAAAAAAAAACACTCATATGAAAATTGTTCACCATCTTTAGCCATGGAGAAATGCAAATCCAAACTACACTGGGATTCCATCTCATGTCAAGAAGAATGGCCACAATCAAGAAAAAAAACCCAAATAAACAGAAATAAAAAAATAGAAAGCAAAACAATGCTGGGTATGGTGGCCCATGCTGTAAGTCTAAACTTGGGAGGCTGAGCACAGAGGATCATCTTGGGTTTGAGGCCAACCTGAGCTACATACTGAGTTTAAGACTAGTTTGAGCTGCACAGACAGATATTGTCTCAGAAAACCAAAAATAAATAAATAGCATTCAGAACAAAAAATAAGTAGGATTTGTAAGGATATAGGAAAAAGGAATCCTTTTGAATTGTATTGATAAGAATGTGAGTTAATACAGCCACTAGGGGAATCAATCTGGAGTTTCAAGAAACTGAAAATACAACTACCATATGATTCAGCTACATGGCTTAGTTGTGAAGAATTGAAGTCAATTTACTAGACAGGTAACTTCATACTCATTTTTTTTACCATGGAGAAACTCACACTATCCATGTTATGAGTTACATACCTGTCAGTGGATGACCGGAGAAGGGAAATGTGGTACTTATACACAGTGTAGCTTTATTGGTCCAAAAAGGAAAACAAAATCATATCAATGCAGAAAAGTGGACGGAACTGGAGATGCTCATTTTAAAAGAAATGTGTCAGACTCAAGAGATAAGTATCACATGATTTCTAGGGAAAAAGTGGCCTGAAAGTGTAGACTGTTAGACAAGAGGAATGAGATTCAGGAGAGGAAAAGCAGGCAGAGGGAAGGTGACGCGCAACGGACACTATCAAAACATACGCTTGTATGAAAATGCTACAATGGTACCCCAAGTTGTCTCTTTATATATTCGATGTCTATAGACAGGGGTTGCTATGGTTTGGGCCTTATGTGTCCCCAAAAGTTCAGGTGCTGAAGGTTTGATCCCAGTTCATGGCACCATCAAGAAGTGGGCAAACCTTTAGGGGGTGGGGACTCATGGAAGCACCTCCAGCCACTGCGCATGTGTCTTTGAGGGGCCCCAAGAGACCAGAGGCTTCCTCCTCTCTCTCTGCTCCCTGGCTTTCATGAGGTGAGCAGCTCTGCTTCACTCCACGGTCTGCGCCATGACACTCTGCCTTGCTAGAGACCGCGGAGCAATGGAGTCAGCTAACCACAGACTGAACCTGCAGAACCCATGAGTCAAAGTGAGTTTTGTTTCCTTTTCTTATTCTGTCACAGTGCTGGAAGGCTCATTCACACATAGGGACTGTACCTTTCAAAGAAGCTAATCCAAAGATTTCAAATCTTTTTACTATAAATAAATCATAAATATTTGACTAGATATGCTAACATTGACTTGGACATTACACAATGTATGTGTATTAAGTATCATTTAACAATGCATAAATATGTGTATATGTATAGCTTTATGGCAGTTAAAATAAACAAATAAATCATGGCCAGGGATTTAACCCAGTGACACCATTCCTGCCTGGGAAGTGCAAAGTCCTGAGTTTGATCCTTGATGCGAAAAAAAAAAAAGAGGAGTCCCACATTTAAGAAAAGACATAAACCTTTAGATTCAAGATGGGGACCAAAGTCCCAGTAACATAAACCTGAAGAAATTTTCACCAACATTTGTCTTTCTCAAACTTCTGATAAGTAAAGGTGGTGAAAAAATCTTGAGATTTACAAAAGAGAAATGGCATATTATTTGTAGCAAAATCATTTCAAAGACAGCAGATTTCCTTTTCTGAAACTATGAAAGCTAGAGGAAAGTGGTACTATATTCTGGGGTGAGTAGGGGAAATAAATGAACATTGAACTTAGGATAGTAAGCCTGAGGAAATATTGCTCAGAAACAAAGACAAATAAGATGTTTTAGAAAATGAAAAGTGAACAGAAATTTTCAACAGTAAAGAAATGATCAAAGAAGGGGTCTTACAATATTAGGAAATAAGAAATAATGTTAAAAAGAATAAAACATGTCAATGAATTCAGTGTTTGCATTTCACTTTTACTTTCTTAAAGTATGCTTGGCAGTGAAAGTAAAAATATATATCATAGATGTAATATTTGATGTGTTTAGTAGGAATATTTAAAATATAAATATAAGTGGTAGTATAATATAAAAGCAAGTTATGCTTTCTACACTTTACTCAAGCTGATGGAATGGAAGCACTATTAGAGCATAATAAATAGGGGCTATACATTGAAACACTTTCAGAAACCTCTAAAAAGCCACACAAAGAGAAAAATGCACAGTACAGATTAAGAAATGGAAACAAGTCCCTTTTTCTGATTTTCCAAACAGAGCTCCATTTCTAGGCCAGCTATATGCTGTTTCAAAACTGCAAAAGTAGTAACAATTGTGTCAATTTTAACATTGTAACTGGCTGGTTATTTTAATAGGGTAGGAAATAGGTGACTTTGAATATTCATTACCAAGAAACTTTATAAGTGTGTTTTAAAGTTGTCATTATATAAAATTATGCTGGATTTTGTGTATTCATTTTAGTAGCCAGGAGTCTAAGACTGATTGAGCATCATCACCTGTCCATAGACAAATCCTTCACTCGTTGGTATGTTTCCTTCACAAAGCACATCCTACTATTTCTTCAAATAGTGTTTCATAATTGGAAACCATGTCTGTAGAGAGCATCCATGTAACCTTTTTGTTTTTCTTAGGGTTTTCTCTTATTTGTATAAGAGGAAGCAAAAGACTAGAAAATATACAAAAGAAAAGAGCTTGAATTTTTTTGGTAGTGTTTAACAAGGTCAAAACTCATTTCTGGGTATCCTATATTTTCATGAAAGGTTTTTAATATCACTCTTTCAGGCTATTGTTTGACCAAAACAGCACTTAAAAATCTGTTTAAGTGCTTAAATAAAAATTCAAAACTTCTTCCTGACTAATAAAACTGTCTAAAAGAAAACTTATTCTTTCTCCTATGCCAGAGCAAGTATCATGCATGCATTTTCAAGAAATAATTGAAGCATTTCCATTAGGCAAAGAAAGAAATTGATGTCTGAAACTACAAGTTCTTAAGTTTCTCTGAAATTCCATTCATATTTATGCTTTGCTTTGTGAGATTTATTTCTGTTCAGTTGATATTCTTCATGTTCTTGCAAACTGTCCTTTTTTAAGATTAATTTCCAACTTTTAAATTGTTTTTCAGAAAATACAATGTTTATGCTTGACTCTCATTGAGGAGAATTTGTTAAGCCTTTTGATTTTAACTAAATTACAGGTTTTTTTGAGTTTTATAAATATATAATCATAATGAAATTGATGAGTTACTTCATAAATGAAAATTTTGCTTTCTTTCATTATTTTTTCTGTCTTATTGTATTGGAAATGCATTCCAGGATAGAGATGATATACACAAAATTCTTGTCTTCTGATTCAATGAAAGAAAAAATTAAAAGTATTTTACATTACATGCAATACTTTATGTGTTTATAGATATACTTATCTGGCAAAGAAATTTGCATTAGTTGATGAAGACTATTCTTAAAATGAGTATTGTTACAATAGTTGTTTTCTATATGTCAGTTGAGATAATATCTTCTTTCCCAGTTTATTATTTAAACAAACCATATGATTTTACTTTGTAGCTTTAAAATAACCTTGCTCTCATTAACTAAATAGAACTTGTTTGCTCTGGATTACTTTTTGGTATTTTGAAACTTAAAAAATGTATTAGTATATATTTTCAGGGTTAATACATGTACAAAACACATCTTAATTCTTTTCACTTCCCCTTCCTTCACTCCTTTATTTTAAAATATTTATATATTCTCTCTATATTCATAAATTAACATATACCTGGGTTTCTTCCTATCTTTTGCCTTTTTGATTTCCAAATTATTTTTGTACAATATTTGGAAACTTGCCCATATATTTTCTACTGAAGGAAGAATTTCAAATTACTACTTTTCCTTAAATATGTGTACATTTTGCTAGTCAACCTAGTGAGGTCTAGATTTTGATTAGAAAATATGCTAACTAGTGAGCAGTACATTAGACAATTATCAAATTAGTTACGTATAGTTTCTCTTGCTGTGTCATAGTATAGTAGTCATTTTTGTTCAACATTTCTGCTTCATTTAAATATTTAAATGATTGTTTTATATTTGTTCATGACTGATTATTTCCATTTCTTAAAAGCTTTTAGTGTTTATCTTTCCCACAATGCCATATTTTAGTTTCTCTCCTTTCCTGATCAAATGCCCAAGTAGTAGTAATTTATTATTCTATGAAAGAAGAATCCTTTTGTTGTATAGTGTTAGTTTTATTTCAGTGATCTTTATTCTTATATTTGTTATTTTTTGTCATTCTTATTCCATCTGGTAACTTCACAGCAGTCCTGATTTCTACGCTGACATCTTAATTTAGCCATGCGACTGTTAGGAGTCTATTTCTCAGTAATGTTATGAGAATTTATGGTGGAACCATGTAGCTCTGATGCTCTAGCTGCTGCGGTGCTTGTAGACTGAGGCTTCTGACTGGAGCCATGGAGCCGGGGCCTCAGGAGCCCCTTGGTCTGCTGGCTGCGGTTTGCTTCATTTCTTTGCTTTTTCCTGCCCGCAGGAAGGATCTGGGAAGGACCAGAGTCAGACGCCGAAGGGTCCGGGACAGGAGCCAGAAGGGACCAGTGACAGTGGCCAGCCAGAGAGAGGGCGATGTGTCAGAGCAAAACAGAACCCACACTAGACACAACCTCCACACACGTTGTTTCTGGAGAAGAGAAAAATCGCTTTTGCCACAGCACAGCATTCCATCAGGTGTGGGAATGCATTCCTGACAGACACGGACACGGCTGGTCTCCCATCAGGTCACGCCCGCCCTGTGGTCTCCAGCCGGTGCCTGGCTGCACCTTGAACATACAAGAAGACGGGAAGCGGAGGACTGGCTCAGACCGCACGGGATGTTCTTCTGAAAAACACAGAAGACAGGGTGGTGGCTCCATCCTGAATCTGACTCCCTTCACACGAACTGCAGCAAGGGTCCCATCCTGGAACAGGAAGTCCGTGTGACCGGCTTTGGGCTGGGGGACACTTTTACACAAAGCACACGCTGGTGGGTAACCCAAGAAGAAGAGACGCTTCCGCAGGAGATGGTTCTTGTAGGCGGTCCTGCCCAGAGGCTGAAGCTCACTGTCTTCCTTTCATACGCTGTAATTTAGACTCAACAGGCTAAACGAGTGGTAGTAGGATGATTAGAAAACTGATTTTCTTTGTGTTCTTTCATGTCTTACAGCCGACAACACTGGGTGTACAGGCAGAGTGTTTATTATTCTAAAACTAAAACACAAAGCTAAAAACCTTCCAGGAGACTAAACAACTTTCAAGCAAATAGCATGGATTAGGTTATTTATTTCTGGTTGAGTGTATGAGTCCGTGGTGGGGGGGTTTGAAATGAAAGTAAATTATGGATTTACAAGGAAAATAAAAAGGGAATTTAGGTCACCTTTAATAAATGTAAATAAATGCACATAAAATTAATGAAAAATGTGTCCGTGAACATTTGGAAGTAATAGCATTGGGACTGTCTTAGTTTTATACCATATGAAATGTTTGTGACATAAATAAAATATTCATTTCAATGTGTTTGTTTATATTTAAATTGCGTTCCTATAAATTCCTCTCATGCCCACCGCCGACTTCAACATTGGTACCTACATTCGGATGGGCACTTCTCTAGTTGTACTCTTTTCTTATTTGATATTGTCATAATTTTATCTAAAGAAGTGTTTTTTATATTTAGGAACCATGAAGCCTCCTTGGCCTTTCCTTTGTTTTTCTCTATTTCATTACTATCCACACACATGTATATGAAGTCATGTGTTATTGTTATTATTTTGGTATCTCTGGTCCATTCATATTTATGCAAAGTAATTTGGAAGTAATTGATTTCGACCAAGGTGACCCATGCTTATAGTAAACACTCACTTCCACGTATCAAGGGACGTGTCAGTGCAGTGTGACTGTCGCTGGGGAAACTACCGTGGCCCCTCAGAATCACCACTGGGAAAGCCACGGACGTCAGGCTGATGCTTAGTAACTTGCTTATTGCGTGCCAGGCGCTACGCTGAGTCCTTAAATGCGGCTTTCTGATTGACATGAACAACGATCTCATGGGCGAGTTACATTCATTCCCCGATATCCAGCCCAGGAAGATGAATCCCGGATGGAATCACACCTTGCTCAGGGCCACAGACCTGACCGAGCTGGGCTGGGGCCAGAGGGCAGCAGCGGTCACACCCTTGAAGACCTGTCCCTCATAGGTCTCCTCTCTGTGGAGTCAGCTGAGTGCTGACTCAGCTGACTAATGTTCATTCGTTGACCAGCATCGTCCTAAGTAGGGGCGACTGCACCAGGACAGGGACCACAGCCCGATG
The DNA here is from genome assembly GCA_004025085.1 of Thryonomys swinderianus. Classification (NCBI taxonomy): domain Eukaryota; kingdom Metazoa; phylum Chordata; class Mammalia; order Rodentia; family Thryonomyidae; genus Thryonomys; species Thryonomys swinderianus. Next base: position 6,691 of record PVIC010009099.1, on the reverse strand, counting down.
CACGGTGCCTGTTTGATTGTGTGTACTGTGGACTGAGTCCTTGCTTGCTCTTTCTAGTCATGTTCTTTCTCTAAGACCTGATTTTAGGACAGGTGATTACCATTATCCACATAATTAGAGCTGAGGTCCAAAGAGGTCACCAATATCAAGAAATCAGTGAGGTCAGGGCTGGAGATTGACTTCCCTCATTTGAAAAATACACACGCACAGGGCCGGAGACTTGGGTCAGTGGTTCCAGTGCCTGTCTCACAAGTGCAAGGTGCCTGGTTCAATCCCCAGTAACCTCATACAACAATACTGGGCGTGGTGGCCATACCCACTGTCAATCAATACCACATACCACAGATGCCGGGCTTGGTGGCTCACGCGTGTCATCCCAGCACTCGGGAGGCAGAGGCAGGAGGATTGCTGAGTTCAAGGTTTGCCTGGGCTACATAGTGAGCTCAGGGCCAGCCCGAACTGCAAAGCGAGACCCTATCTCAAACACACACACACACACACACACACACACACACATTTCCTGATTAAATTTCAAATTTACAAAGAATTTTTCCCATAGTGCTGCTCTGGAAATGTAAGCAAGATGAAAACAACTAAAAAACCACACACACACACACACACACACACACACACACACACACACACACAGTCTTATCCAATATTTCCCTAGCACCTTTAGTCATCAGCTAAAAAGCACTTTGAAGGCCGCAGGACTCCAGCAGTTAGGTTTCTTTGGCAACTCACTGCAGTGAGTTAATGATTTCTTTGGCATTTTCAAAGATTTTGAACAACAATTGCTTTTAAATCCCCCATAAAGGGCCTGGAAAACCTTGGAACATTGTCATCCACGATGATGATAACAGAGTCATTTCAGGAGAGGAACTGGGTGGTGTTGTGAAAGGTTGGAAGATGGAGCCCAGATGCTCCAGCCGAGCTGAGGTCCAATCCAGGCTGCAGAGGGAAAGGGAACCGCCCTCCCTGGATATGCCCTGCTCCCAGCCCGGGAGCCAAGAACTCAGAGGGCACGGAATTAAGGAGAACGTCAGCAAGGGAATCAACCTCTTCCCTGGACAGGAGACTGGCACTTGGATGTGGAGATGGGCCAAGATGTTTTATTAGGTGGCATTAATTCAATGCCAGTGATGTTTCTTTTTTTTAAATAAAAAAGTGTTCTCCCTGTTTGTGTTGCTTGGAGTGTTAATATATTCAGCAGCTCAACAGTGATAGAATCTGAAGACTGGCAGTCTCACCTCTAACTCCAGACTGTTACAATTGCGTGAAAAGCAATGTTGCTTCCAGAGGAGAACATTGCTACACTGAGAGGTTGAATACTTAAGATGTTTTCCTGAGGTCCAGAAGGGTCTAAAAATCAAGTTCTAGGGACTGTGCCATCACCAGGTGTGGCAGAAGACACATGGGACTCAACCACAAAGCAATGGGTGTCTGCTTTGAAGCCTTTATTTCCTTTTTGAAAAAACAACGTGGAGCACCACAGTGAGCTCTGACTGCTCCTCATCTATGGCAGAGACACAGAAGCAGGTCAGGATCTTTTTCCAAAGTTGGTTAGGAGAGGAGATGAGGGGATGTTAGAGGTGGAAGGTCCGTGCCTTCCAGAGGCAGAGCTGCGATTTTTGCCAAGTGATACGGAAATAGGCAGTGCCCCGCCAGTTTCAGGGCACGCATTACTTAGTGACTACTCATCCAGCTGTCTCCCCTGGAAATCGGGCTCCTCCCTTCAACCCAGCACACTTCCCTGGGTTTCTGCTGGGAACCATCTGGGCTCCGTCTAGTGAGTCTCACACGAATTAGACCCCATCGACTCCCGCTCCAGAAGTCTTCACACTCGCCTTGGCGCTGGGCTTGTTTTCCCTTGCATCCCAGCTGCCCTCTCTGCCTCCAGATTCTCCTTGGCTCTCCGACTCCCAGGCCTGACCGCTGTCAGGCCTGCTTCCCTTCCTTGGCGTCTCCGCTTCTGTAGATAGAGCCTCTGCTCTACAGATCAAGGCTGAACCACGACGATATGGCTGCAGTGTGCCGGTCCTGTCTCATCTCTTATCTTTTCCGACTTAGACAGAAGTGAGTCCACAGTCAGCCCTCACTCTCACATAGTTTTCTATATTCTGTATTAGGAACTTAAGACTCTAACCATGCTTTCAAGCACGAGCCTTACTTTGCTCATCCTTCTCTTTGCATCTCTTCAGAAAAGATATCCTCTTGCTCTGCATTGTCAGGGGGTCACGGATGTCAGAGCAACATCTACCGCATTTTTGACTCTAGAGTTCAGTCATAGCAAGGCCTTAATTTAGGAATCTTTCTGTATTTTCCTTCGGGCTGATGTTTATAGGCTGGTCCTTCCCTGATGCACCCCATTCTCCTTCCTACTGATAGGACCTAGGAGGGAAAAGCACAAGCTCATTCACTTTTCCAACCAAGAGTGGGGAACAATCAGTACGTCCACTGCCTATTTTTAGTCCCTTAATCCTTTCAAATCCCTTCCCAGGACCGTGGAAAGTCCCCCTGCCATCTCAGAAGGAAGTGAGACTTCTGAGGAGCATTAGTGGATTTTTTCCAGCACCGATAACCTCCTGTGACCCACAGACCATGCCGATATTGCTTCAGCTTGTGCGATTTCCAGAAGAGCTCAAAACCCACAAAATTCTATTAATACCTTCAACTTTTCCATAGCTTCCAGCAAAATTTTGGCTAAAAGTTGGGAATAGAGGCCCTATGAACTCCTGATGTGATTCTGTTCCTAGAATAAGGCCTGGGTGTGATTGAAAGGGGTGAGGTGAGAAAGGAAAAGAGGGGAGCCAGGGGGTGCTCAGGTCCTAAGGGGGGGCTCTGAGCACACCTGCTCGTGCAGCCACAGGGAAGTTTCTGCGGGATGAGGCAGAAGTAGAAGCTAAAGAAAGATAATCCACGCATGGTTGCAGCTGACTATACCGACTCTTCCAGTCAGTGACAGCTTTGCAGGTTCAAGTTGGTAGTAAGAGGGAGCTTTGCAGAGGGTCCTCCTTGCCACGGACCACCTAGGAGGAAGTTGTAACTCCAAGGAGGGACAGGAAGGAAAGAGAAATAAAAGAGACGGGTTGCTGTTCCCTTCAGTAAGGGAGTGCCGTGTCGGGTAAGGGCAGCCTCAGTGCGCAGCCCAGATGCCAGCCCTGACCGGCTGGGCGGTGCTAGAAGCGTGACAGCCTCGGAGCGGGGCTGTGCAAGCGGGAGCTGCGGGCTGATTCAGAGCGTGTTCACTGGAGTGAGACTGCGCACTCAGACCCGGGTCACTGGCTGACTTTCTGTGATGCACCCACAGCCATTAATTAAGTGGATTAAGCCGTGTTGTCACTGATTAATCAGACGGGATTAAAGCCAGTTCTGATGTTTACCTGTTACCGTGGAGATCAACAGACCATCTTTCCTATGAGCCAGGGACCTTTTTTATTTTCACTATCAGTGCACACATTTTGTGAGGTTGCATATTTTAAAATCACATTTGTTTCTTTTCCGAGGAGGATGGAATGGGCACTCTTTTTCTGTCCTGTTTGTGATTCATAGCTCTCACTGTACATGTGACTGTGCATAAAACAAACACATGGAGAATCTGACGGAGAAAAGAAGCCTAGGGGGGGCTTCAGGGCCCTAGAAGAGCAAGGAAGGAGCATTGCCTGGTTTTCCTTTGCCTTAATGTAGCTCAGACTTGGCATTGAAGAAATTATCAACTAAGTAGCATTGACTGGCACCGAAAATAATGGAAAAACCTTCCCAACAAGTGAAAACCTACTCCAGATAAAACCCCGAGAAGGGGGTAGATACCTGTAGACAAAAGGTCACCTGTTCAAGCCAAACATCACGGTAGCACAGCGACATTCCCTCCCCCAGCAGGGAAGGCCTTACATGTCCACACATTGTGGGTGGAGACAGCGGCTCCCCAGCAGAGCGGTGCAGGCTGGGAAAGCAGCCAGGACGTCATCCTCACAAAGATGCGCAGAGGCCAAGACCGTGTCCTGGGGCTGGAGACCACACAGGGCATGCAGACTTCCGCCTCTTTGGGGAAGTGAGGTACCTGCTGCTTCCTCTCTGGGATGACCCAAAGAAGCTTCACAGAGAGTTAGGATTCCACAGCAACCACGAGGAAAGCACCCTGGGGTCAGGCGGCCGTGGAGAGAGGACTCAGACCCCATATCCAGGAGACAGTCCCTGGTCCAGCCTCAAAGTGTCCGCTACTCATACGTGAGTCAGCGCATCTGTCAGGGTCAGAGGCGGCATCACTCAGTGGTTCACGGAAGAGACAAACAGGAGCCAACTCCTGTGGGAGAAGGTGACGTGCAGCCTCCGTATCCAAGCGAATCGATTGTCTTTCTGGTCAGGGAACATAAAATGCTTGGAGAGGCAACACGAGCCAGAAAGAAGACACTGATATCCTCCAGTAAACACATCAGGAAAGAACAAAAGCTGAAAATTTCACTACAAAATAAATCTACCTTATTTGCAATGTCTGTGAATTACTAGCATTCTCTTCCTATACAAAAAATGTTTCCTCATATTCTTCAATGGACTTAATTTTCACTTATTTTTGGCATCTAGATTTTTGGTTTTATGGGCAAATTAACAATATCACCCATTATTGCTTCTACTTGCAGTGAGTGACCACAGAGCCATCCAAATATGCCAAAATTGTACATAGTTGTTTTTATATTAGATAGGTTGATTGCTAAAGACACACGCTTGTATATATATATATATAAATGCCACATGAATACATGCATGTCCAAATTTCAAGCAAAATTTAGGAATATCCACCTTTTTCACAGTCCTCATATTCTGTTCCATTAATTCTTCTGTTTTTCTTTCTAGTTTGTCAGTATTATCTTAACACGCAGACTACTAATGTCATACAGTTTAGGCATAGGATTTTCTCCACAATAGTTTGGGAGCTGAACATCCTCCCAGGGCCCCTGTGTTAACGTCTTGGTCCCTGGGAAATCGATAATAGAGGGCAGCAGATCCTCTTAGGTGGGGGCTGAGTGGGGGGCCTTTGGGCCACTGGGGAGTGTCCTCACAGGAGTGTGTAGGACCCTTGCTCCTTCCTGGCTCTCTGTGGCGTCTGGTCATGAGGGGAGTAATCTGACTCTGCCATACCCTCTTGCTGTGGGCCCAACTCATCATGGACTAAAACCTCCAAAACTGTGATCCAAAATAAAACTTTGTCTTTGTTGTTTTTTTAGAGCTCACTCTGTAGCCCAGGCAAGCCTCGAACTCAGCAATCCTCCTGCCTCTGCCTCCAGAGTGCTGGGATTACAGACATAAACCACCACACCTGGCACTGTGGTATGTGGTACTGACTGCTGGTGGGTATGAGTCACCATGCCCGGTATAGTTGTATGTGGTTACTGGGGATCAAACTAGGGACTTTGAGCTTGCTAGGCAGGTGGTGGAACCACTAAGCTAAATCTCCCCAAAACTTTGGCTTTTATAAGCTGATTATATCTGACAATTTGTTTATGGTGATAGAAACCATCTAACACTTCAAAAAGGACCTTTTTCAGATGCTTTTATTTTCTTCACTTTTGTATTTGATTCTACAAATAAGTACCTATCTGTTCACAAAAACGCCTCACTTGTATTTTACTAAATACAAAACAAAATGCAGAAAACAACAGCTTAAAAACTCAATATGCAAACTGGTTGGTAAACAGTTTTCATCTTTTTAAGCTCTTGCATTTTATTATTTGCACCCATACTCTATTTATTCAAGTTTTAAATGGCTCTAGAAAAAGATGGGGTTTTTTCTGGCTTTGTTTTTAGTGAGTCATGTCCATTTTTAGCTGTGTTCTCACTATATTTAGGTTTTCATTGCCATTGAAACCAGCAACATCAACTTATTATCATCTATTGAGTTATTACTGGCAAGTATATTTTGTTACTCACCAGTTATTTAGTTTATTTTTTCTCGGCTCTAGTTTCTCTTTTTTTCTCCACAATGAAATTACACTAAAATTATTTTGTCTGTTATAATATTTCTTTTGCTACTTGCTTATGCTTTGTAAGGTAATTAACTGGAAAGTTTTCATACTTTGCTTATATAGTTTTTAAAAATGTATCTAGTTTGAACATTTTTTAGGAAGGTGGCCAGGTGCTCTCTGATGGGCACATGTCTCTCTGATCTCTGAAGTCTGGTGCAGGTTTTGAGGCATGGCACCATTACTTGGCAACTGGTTTTTCCACATCTGAGTTCTACTCCTGTACGTCTTCAATGTGAGCCTTCCTTTTTATTGAAATGGAGATAAGATTCTTTCCTTGGCCTGTGTGTCTGACCTTGTTCTGTGTTCTCCGGTAGTGAGAGCTGCTGAATGTCAGCCAGTCTTGTCCTCTGGAACATCTCTGCTGCTTCAGTGTTTCCTTGGGAATCTTACCAGTACATTTTTATGTGCATTTCTAGATGTCACCAACTTCCGAGAACAGACTCTACTATGTTTTTAGTTGGGGTTGTTTGGAGGCCTCCTGTGTGTCACTGAAGAAGAGTCTCAGAGAGTGTTTGCAAGGGAGAGCGTCCCTTTGTAACCCAGGACTTACAGCTACCTGGGAGTCTCAGGTCATGGACATAGTTTAGAATGACTCGCCACTCAGGACCGTGGAGATGGACTACGTTGAAGAATGATAAGTATGAGGCAAATGCTAGATAGATCACAATACC
>PVIC010009098.1:0-46409 GCA_004025085.1 Thryonomys swinderianus | reverse complement strand
AAGGAAGGAAGGAAGGAAGGAAGGAAGGAAGGAAGGAAGGAAGACAGAAAAAGGCACAAACAAGAGTTGTTATGGAGAACGACTTCCAATATAACTAATGAAATCACTGCAAGCTACTGGCTGACAGAATCTTCTTCTTTTCTTCACAACTCTAACAAGAACCCTAACTATTGATGCTTGCTCTCATCATCTTTTGGAGATTTTGCAGAAATGTGACATTGCACTGTCACTAAACAAATTCATTTATCACACAGACCCAGCCTTAATTGGGTGGTGCTCTTCTACAAAACTCTCCACTGTTTTTGCCATTTTACACATCTCCCTGATCTCAGCTGAACTGAAGGAATTCGCTGGCTTTTTCTCCTCCTCTTCTGGAGATGCGATTTCCTCCCCGACCCCGGTAGGAGGTCGCCACTCACCGTCCCACAGTGACCGAGGCATCACGGCCTCAGTTGCGACCGTGAGACGTTCATTGTGAGGAAGCACACATATTTGATGACTTAATTCATTCCTCAAGTTAACACTTACTAGAAGTATTTATTCATCTCGAGGACTACACACTCAACAAGTCGCACACAACCCAAGGTCTTGTATTCCAGTAGTGTAGGGCTGTTAATTAAGGGTAGCTCCCTGACCACCCCGCGGTGATAAAGTGATGTACAATAAATTGGACTCTTCACTGGTGGAGACACTTAGAAATTAAAGTAAGATCTATACACAAAGCAAAGTCAAAGCAGCAAACAGACATAGGAATAGAGTTTTTGAAAACAATGCAAATGGGCACACCTTGAGGACACACTAATAAGTGAAATAAATAGATCACAGATATGTAAATACCATATATTTTCTCTTGTATGACAACCTACAGATATAAATGAGTTCCAGAATGTATGATAGATTTTGTAAAATAGAAAATATTCGAAGGGAATGTGGTGGGGGAACCATAATGAGGGGAAAGAATAAATATGATTTTGAAAAAAAAATAGCATGTATATGAGGGGTTGGAGATGGGGAGGGATATAGGTAAAAATGAGAATTAACTTCTGTCCTATATTGGTGAAAATTCCCCAATGTTGAGTGTGTTTGGGAACTGCATATAAAATGCACCAATAAAGAATTAAAGTTAAAAAAACAATGATATTGACATGCAATGAGAAGAGGGAAGATTAACTTGAAAAGTTTAGAAGAGGTCAGGTGAAGTATGCAAAGCAAATGTCGCTATGAAAATATAAGGTCATATGATTTCTTTTGTGCAGTTGGGCTATGCAAATTTACATGTTGATGTCCTTTTAAAAATAACGCTGGATTTGAAGCAAAATGGGTTCAAATGAATCTGTTAGCACAAGGTGCATGGCAAATATCTAAATCACCAAAATATAAATAGTAGACATGGAAGAATTAAAAGAATCATTCCACAGCGACATATGTATATCCATTTTTATTGCTAGCTAAACCTTGAAAACAGCCCAACTGCCTATCAAGGGGTGACTGGATAAAGTAGATGTGTTTTTTTTTTCATAAAATGGAATTTTACTCAGTCATAAGAATAATAAACATGAATCATTTATACTTACATGGCTTTACCCATAAAACCTTCTCACAAGTGAAGTAAATAGAAAACAGATGTTTAAATACTGTATCTTTTCTATAGTGTGAAAAATTGAAGGTATAGATGAATGCCACAATATATGTTATGCAATGTGAAATAGTAAAAAGAAAATGTGTAAAAGTAAAAGGGAGAAGGTGAGTAGGGGAAAGTAAAGAAAGGAAAGAAAAATTTGATAGTTTTAAAAAATGAAGAAATCATGTATTTGGCTGTGAAGGTTGTAGGGAGGTCAGGGCAAAGGAAAAATGAGAATTAAGATGTATCATGTACAGGTACAACTTCTCAATGTTGAATGTGGTCATAATGCATGAATAAAATGTACCAATAAAATTAATTTAAATAAAAACATGAATAGTGGGAGAATAGAGGTAAGCCACAGCCTAATATTATTTTATAATGGATAATTAACGCCTAAAACCATAAAAGCTCATGAGAAAATATAGGAAGAGAGAATAAACTAAGGAAATTGAGGATTACATTGTATATTAAGGTAATTATATTAAGGATTCCAGCAAATGCCCCTGATAATAATACATCAAAAACTTGATATTAACAACAGAGAAGAGTCTTTGCATACAATTGATTATAAGCATCAGATACAACTGAGTGGTCACTAAATTAAGACGTGAAAACATTAATTTCATTAAAAAGTTGGGACAATTCAGTGTGCTCCAATGTGATAACTGTAAATTGAATGTCTCTGGTGTCCACCAAAAGCATTGACTTTGTTTCAGATCTGTTCAAATCTTTTTTAATTGAATTCTTTATTGGTACAATTTATATACATCTTACAATCACATATAACATTGGGGAATTTGTACCAGTATATGACAAAAGTTAATTTTCATTTTTACCCTACCCACCCACACCTCCCCACCCCCTTTATACATACTCTTTTATTTTCTTTCTGAATCATATTTATTCCTTCCCCTCATTACATTCCCACACCAAATTTCCTATGGAAATTTCCCATTCTATAAAAACTGTCATACTTTCTAGAGCTCATTTGCATCTACAGGTGTTCATATCAAAGAGAAGATCCAGTATTTGCCTATCTGTGATCTATTTATTTCACTTATTAGTATATCCTCCAGGTGTCTCCATTTGCACATAAATGAATCGCTCTGGTCATTCTTTATGACAGAATAACTCTCCATTTTATAAAAACCCACATCTTCTTTATCCAGTCTCCAGTTGATGGGCATTTGAGTTATTTCCAAGATTGATCTATCAAGAACTGAGCTGCTATAAACAAGGGTGTACATCTGTCTTTCCAAAATGATTTTTTTAAATTCTTTTGGGTATATTCCTAGCAGGGGGATAGCAAGGTCAAATGGGACCGCTATTCCTAGTTTTCTGAGAAACCTCCACACGGATCTCCACAATGGTTGCACAAGTCTACAATCCCACCAGCAGTGGAGAAGTGTTCCTTTCAAATTTTTAAAAAAACTAATTGCTGTTAGCATCAACACAATACATTTATTAAGTAGAAATAAAGCTTACAAATGATAAAGAACCTAAATCTATTTTCTCCAAAATAAATGCTTTATTTATCAGACTTCTATGTCACTGCAGTAAACCCTAAAACAAAGCCTGATGATAAAAAAATTAGAAGAAAAGCAAAAAGTCAAATACTGACTACAAGTGTCCATTTTTGTTCAGCTCAAAAGCAACAAACGAGAGAATGTCAGAGTGCTAAGTCAGAGAGGGTATAGTAGGTGTTAACAATGTAAACAGATATTTCCTCTACTTGAAGTGATTATGGAATTTCTACAATAAGATACCATTTTAAACAGCTCAAGAAAAAAATGAATAAGATGTCTTGCAATAGAAATACAGATCAGGGAGACCATGACCAAGGAATGAAATGTAAATTTCAAAAAACTGTGATGTAAAAGTAGAATAAGATATAACTTTTGTATACTCTATCTTCCAACTTGAATGGTGTATAAGGTAAGAAACAAGGAAAATGTAGAACAATTGTTCCTCAGTAGAGAAAATTTTGCTTGATGAGTGGAAAGGATTATTCCACCTAGACCCATTTGATCTGGAAAACATGCAGTACATGAGTTTATTGAGGAAAGAAATATTTACAGGAATATGGGAGAAGCCAGAAAAGAAACTTACTAAGATGTAGATCATGTTGTAGAAAAACAATCTCTAGATCTTTTGGCTTCAAACATTTGTATGATTGGAAAGTAATCTAAGCAGTTTAGGAAAGCAGATCCATTTCAGAATTAGACTGGCACAATCAATTGGATTCTGGATGACTTTGGGGGCACCTGCTTTATCTGTGACAATTTTGGGGGTTGGGGTAGACCTCTGTTCATGGCTGTAACCAACCATTCACTATCTTTCAAGCAGTATGTAATCTTTTCTGGAACACAAAAGACAGGAAACAAGAGTCTGAAAAAACATTTACTCACTATATAAAGGAGTCCTGATGCCAAATCTATACAAAGCATCCAGAATTAGCTTTGCATACAGTAACATTTCAAACCAGTCTGGTTATACACGGGACACATTTGAAGATTTTGAGCCTGGAACTGAGGTGAATGAGTAGAACTTGAGGTGCACTGAATTTTCGAGCATATGTTCAGCATTGTTTGAGGATTGGTGACAAAAAATAAGAGATAATCTACACTTAAAAGGAAAAATTCAAGGGATACAATACCAAAACTGAAGCAGAGTATTCACAGTCTATGACAAAAAGCAATAGATCTGAACATCACAATTATTTCCACTCCCATATCAGATTCTTTACTTCTGTCAAGTTTGTAAGAGTGTCTATCCAACAGCTGTTGAAGGTTGGATGATACCAAGATGAGAGGATTTCCAAATGCTTCTAGAATATCACATAATGCAGCAGTCATCAATAATACATATAAAATATTTACAGCTCTTTTTCTTCCTGTTTAATGGAAAAATGGAACTCCAAAGCTCTCTTCAGAGACAGTGATAGCCATGCTATTTAGTTTGCTCAATATGATGCAAACAAAAATTTATTTCTCGGGGACATAATTTTGAAGCATAGTATGTTCTTTACCCAGAGGTATGAAGAAAGGTGTAGGAAGTTTGGTACACTATTTAGAATCATGCTGCCAACTCATGGAGCAAGAGCTAAACTTAATTTTTATTGAGTCACTGAGATTGAACAATTATTCATTTATACACTAAAATTTAGCTTAAGCAAGTGGTTGTGATAATGTTGAAAAAGGTATGCTCATCTAAGTGAGGTAAACAGAAACATACTTTGTCCAGTGTATTTCACCTGTGTGACATAGAGGAATTATGCACTCTCCTTGTGTCATTGCTTACAATTGATACTATTAGAAACAATTCTGATTATACATCTAATATAGAAAATGTCTAATAAGTTGTATATAATCATAATAGAAAGTGATCTACAATGTAATATTAAATGTGTTCATTTAATAAGACTGGCTAGTGTGCATGATCAAAAGATCATGTCAGAATGAAACATCTTTCTTTGAAAAGTGATCTATCCTTTATTAATTGAAGTAAACCCAAAACAAATAAATAAAAATGCAAACAAGAAAGATCTGCTGTTTGCCTAAGGACTTGGTTTTACAAAGTCAAAGATCAGCATTTTCTTCATTCATATCCACTTCTCAAGAAAAGAATGAAATTGGAATGGAATGGGAGGCAGTACCGGTTTCTCTGCTGGAACTCACAGCAGTGTCCAGGGTGAGAGACACCTCAGGAGTCCCACACTGGATGTTAGCATATCAAAGCAGCTTTCTCTTTGCTGCATTTCACCAAAAGGCCCAGCTCTTTGATCTGAACTGACATCTGTGTATTTCTTTACTTCACAAAAGACTAGGCAATGTTGAGAACCTAACCTCTTTCCGCTGGAATGTGGGATTGAAGGGAGTCAGGGGCATGGGAAAAAATTAAGATCAAGGTGTATTATGCATAGGTACAAATTCTCAAAGAGGAATGTGATCATGATGTATGCTTAAATATACCAATAAACTCAATAAAGGCAAAAGAAATTCATGTTGTTTTGAAAAATACAACACATTGTCATTGACTATTTTTCCTGTGTCAGTTAAGTGTTTTAAGCTTTGACCAGCGAGGCTCCATTTTCTCTTCCTATCTCCAGCCCTTGGTAACTACTACTTCTAGGATTTTACTTTAGTTTTTATTTCATATGCTGAAATGTGTTAGTTGATCGTGACCGTACAAAACACCCCTGATAAATCACTTCGTCTTGGAGTGTGGAAGGTTTCCAACCGTCACTTGGCCCCGTTGCTTTGGGCCAGGGCAATGCAGCACATGGCGGTGGAAGCACGTTGGAGAGAAAGTGACACTGCACGATCAGGGAGGGTGAAGCGGAAGGGGAAGAGACCAGGGTTCCACGGTCCTTCCCGCATTCCCCTCAGGGAGCTGACAACTCCAGCGAGGGCCTAGATTTTAGTGTACACCACTTCTCAGACCCCTGGGTTGAAACACATTGCTTTGAAAACACTGTATAACGGAAAATATTTAAAATGTCTCTCTCTTCACACACACACACTGAGGGTGCAGAATTCTTTGGTTCAATGATACATGAGCTTCAGTCACTGGAAATATTCTGACCCAGTATAAAATATTTATGCAGATTCTTTGACCCATAAAGGTAACATCCTTTGTTTTGCCTTTGCTTCTAATCTTGAAAACTCCAGACACTTCTGGGTGAGGTAATTAAGTATGCACATATCTTCAGGTCCTGTCTGTTACACACACTTTGGCTCTAATAAAATCTTACCTCATGCTTGAGATGCCTCAACTTACTTTTTAGCTTGAGACACTTGTAATGGCATTTGTGTTTCTGTGTCTTGTTTATTTCACTTAGCACATCCTTGAGGTTCTTACATTTTGACAGAAATGAAAGGATTTCCCTCCTTCTTAATGTTAAAATACATTCGATTGTATCAATAAAGAGAGAGATACAGATGTCCATTCAAATCTTGATGAACCATGTGGTTCCATATTTTCACTACTGTGAAAAACCTTCAGTGAAGACAACAATGAGGAAATACCTCAGGCACTTTGGTTGCAGGTCTATTAGACACATACTAGAAGCAGAATTGCTACATCATATGATAATTCCATTTTTGGTTTTCTAAGATACCTCCACATTTTCTACAATGATGTCTTTAGTAATTTACATTCCTGTCAACAGTGTACAAAGGTTCCATTTTCCCCATAACCTCCCTTGTGTTTTACCATTTTTGGTAATCATTTTAATAAGCATGAGATAACATGGAAATTATAAGCTCATATATATATGCATATATATATATATATATATATATATATATATATATATATATATATGGCATCTGAATGAAATCTTACTGGAAATTTATAGACAAACACAATTTTTTCAAAACTACATGATAATTTATTTGGGAAAATATATACATTATCAGATATTCAAGAACTTCAAAAATTTGTATAGGTCATGGTATAACTATTATTATTAGGCAATTTAAATGTGCTCTTGCTTTGACACAGTGAACATAGAGTATTTCTGCATGTGAATCATACACATTTGATAAGAAGACTTGTTAGAATTTAAAACTAGATAAAGACCAACAAAATAGATCTTACTATACAATTTAGTCAGTTCTATGCAGTGTGGAATCTTTCTATAAGGAGATCCTTAATCCCTTCATGAAGTACTGTGTAGGGTAAACTTCTGAATCCAATAGTTTCTACATAATTATAGCTTTGATAATCTAATCACCCCAATAGCGGATATGTTACTTGGTGGGTGATGTTTTCTTCACACCATGATATGAATATTCACAGTGTTTGTCTCTATTAACTTAATTAAGAAATTCCAATTAGAAAAAAAGAGCTATGGGTTGTACAAGTATTTGAACACACAAAAAGTAATAAGAAAGTAGCCATATCTGATGTAACCCATTGCCTCGATGGACCTGTCTGGGTTAAAAAGTCAGCAGCTGCCTTTTCAGTTATCATTCAATGACTCTCACTGCTTTTGATATTCTGTGCACATAAGCAAATATCAATGCTTGAAAGATTTAAAATTGCTTATGCATAAATTTATTGTGTCACTTTAAGAATTTAAGTGGGTATATATGCATATATATGTATATGCTGGCAAAAAGTAACTTTACGCATTCATTTTTTCCTTAGAGAAAGTAATTCAGATTATATTTGTTGAACAATGACCTATATCTGCCTAATTTTATTGTATCCTTATTTATTCTCTGAGAGAAAAATGAATTTAGTATGTTCTTTCAAATGAGAAATGAATGCAATACTCTCCATAACAGTCATCCTGAAATAGATCCCTAAAGGCAAATTTGCCAAAATATACAGATATTAGTCAAACTTTACCTTAATATATTTACACTAAACAACTGCATCAAGTCATAACAGGAAAAGATATATTTTGACAACTTTTAAATAACTCCGATAATTTGGACTTATGGATAAAAGGTTATCTCTCATGTGTACAGATAAGTTTGAGTGTAGGAATAAACCATAAACTGTTTAATGTGATAGGCCTACTGTATAGATTAATACCTAAATATCCCGTTAGGAATCACCATAGATACAGTAATTTATGAAACACTGCAGCTTCTAGTTGATACAATGCTTTCTGACTTTTCTCGTTTTGTATTTCTGATATTTTTGAAATAATACCTTTTCCTCTCTTTACTCAGTCATAACTTCAAGAGCCAAGTTGGAACCCTATCGTTTATAAAGTTTCTCTGACACCTTGTACTTGTTTAAGTTCTCTGTTCCTGTCATAATGTTGCCACGTCCTTATTACAGCCCTTAAAGTTCTAATGCTTATGTGTGATTTTTCTCTATATACTGAGTTACTGGAAGTCACAGCATGGTTAGAGCTTTTGTCAGCATTTCATACATTGAGTCAAACAAACTACCTTTTGCCTTAGGACTATGGAAAAAGTATCTGCAATGTAATATAAACAATAGAGTATGAAGATATTATAATAAGTTTGTATTTATTTCAGGAAATTGACCAAACTTACATGTTACTGCTTCCAGTTGAACATTTTGAGTTCCAGGAAATTTACAGCAAATATATGTTACTTGTGTCACAATTACTGAAATAACATTGGTACAATATTATTAACTGAAGTCCATATTTTCTTTTCAAATATCATTGGTATATACATTAATGTGGTTTTCTTGTTTGAGGAGCATATGCAAAATTATACATTTAGTGATTGGATTCTCTCAGGCTTCTATTGACTATGAAAGTCTCTCAAGCATTGCTTCTCTTTGATGACCATAATGATTTTAAGGAGTACCAGCAAAATACTTTGTAGAATTTCACACAGTTGGGATTTGACACTTTTACTAGAAAAAAGAAGGCAGTGTGTGATTTTTGGAAGATTATTGTAGTAATAAATTACCATCATTATCACCTTGTATCAAAGATGTCTTCTGTCTGTATAAATTCCACTATTGATGTTGATGTGAAGATAAAGGTGGAGTAGTATCCCAGCTTCAAATGTGAAGTTTCATTGTGTACTTCATTTTCTGTACCACAATGTTTGGAAGGAAGTTACTATGCACAGGTCTGGTTTACATCCTGGAGAGCTATGTCTTTGAGGAGAGAATATATGTCACTGAGATTTCTACATGACAGGTTCTCTCTGTCCTGTACTTATTCATCTACTTACTCAGTAACACTTTCATAGCAATATAGGCTAAAGCATATGTATTTTGTACTTCTAGTTATTTTAAAACAAAAGTTTTTAAGAACTATATCTTGACAAATCTGATAATATAGACAGAAAAGAGTACATACAGTTATATTTATTAAATAAATTGAATAAATAATTAAAACCTTATAAAATGAAGGTATTGTTCTCAGAGATATTGAATATTGGTGGGAGCAGAACATTTCTTAAGTCATAGTATGTGGTCAGCATTGCTTAAACATTAAACCTAAAGATACTACTATTAGAAAACTGCAAATCAATGTATCTCATGAATATAGACACAAAACCTTAGACAATATACTACCAAATTGAATTCAACAATTACAAAAATAATTTATATGAAAGACACATGGAATTTATTTTAGTAAAGAATGTGTGTGGGTCAACATTCAGAATTCAGTAAATATTTTTTATCATATTAATAGACTATGATATGCATATCAGTTTGTACAGAAAACGTGGATAATATTTCAGATCCATAAATGTTATCCATGGATAACATTTCAGAAAACCCTAAGTAAATAGAAAGCTCTCAAATTAGATAAATAATTTTGAAAAGCCTATGTTAAACACCATGCATAACGTACAGAAATAAGGTATGTCTCCCTAAGATAGAGAAAAAATAATATCTTTTAAATCAGTCCTACACAGCATCATTTTAAAAGTTCCAGCAAGAGCCAGAAGAGGAGAAAAGGCTAGAAAATACAGGCTTTGAATAAAAGCGTTTTAAAAATTCTTCTATTGAGAGTGTTGAGTATTGAGAAGCCTGTCAAAGCCATTCTTTTTCTATCACAGTGGTTTTGATTGCTAGCATTTTCTTTGCATTTTTGACATTTCCATGTCTCTACATTTGCCATTCATCATTTGTAGAATGATTAGCATAGAAATAATAACTATTCCTGTTTTCTCTATGATAATTCTAACATTTGTATTATACCTGAATCTGGTTGTAATGCTGCTTTTCTCTATGCACATCGTCACTGTTTTCATTTTTCCTTGACTTGTGGAACTTTTTCTTTTTCAATAATTTGAGTTTCTTGTTGCAGTTTAGGAATATATTATGATCACATTTATCATTGGAATTTGTACATTTATATGATATATCTTGATTCTTCTTCTTTCCCTTTCCCTCCCTACAACCCTTCCCCCCATATACATAAGTTTTGTTTCCACTCTTTCCTTTATAACCAACAATTTTTTTCTGTCACTCTTTGCTCTGCCCTGGCACCTCACAGTTCCTCTTCTCACTAGATTTTTTTTCCTATTTCACAATCCTATCAAACATTTTGCACCTCATTTGCACCTACAGTTTCTTATACTAGAGAAACAATATGATACACATCTGTGTCCTATTTATTTCACTTATGAGTATGGCCTCAAGGTACATCTATTTGGCTCTAAATGTCTATAATGTATCATTCCTTATTGTTGATTAATAGTCAATTTTATTCAAAGATATATCTCATTTACCCACTCACCAGTTGTTTATATTTCCAGGATTTGGTGGTTACAAGCTGTTGCTATGAACAAGAGTCCACCTAAGTTGCTGCAGTATGATGTTTTTATTACTGATGCTTTCAAGTTACATGTTAAAAATTATCGCCTATATGTCCTACCAGTTTAGGATTCCCAAATTCTCTGCTCCACACAGCTGGACTTTCCTGTGACTGTCTTTACTCTTATCTTTCAAGAATTAAGAGAGATGGTTTCCTGGGCAGGCAGTCCCCTGAAATATTCATGTAATGTTTCAGAATTTTAAGTTGTTCTTCTTTTTTGGTCATAATGTAGAATAATAACTCTTGGGATTTCTGAATTTCTCACCTGAATGCAGCTCTCCACATTTTTTTAAAATAGTAGATTTTCTTTATTCTTACATTGAACAGAAGAAAGATAATTCTTATTTTATTTTTATTTATTGATTGATTTATTGTACTGGGGATCAAACTTGGGCCCTTGTGCTTCCAAGGTAGGTACGGTACCACTTGAGCTAAATCCCCAGCCCAAGATTTTTTTTTTTTTTTTTTTTTTTTGAGACAGAGTCTCACTTTGTAGTTCAGGCTGGCCCTCAACTCACTATGCAGCCCAGGCAAGCCTTGAACTCAGGAATCCTGCCTCTGCCTCCTGAGTGCTGGGATTACAGGCGTGAGCCACCACACCTGGCACTGTGGTATGTGGTATTGATTGCTGGTGGGCGTGAGTCACCACGCCCAGCATTGTATGTGGTTACCAGAGATTGAACTCAGGACCTTGTGCTTGCTAGGCAGGCACCGGAACCACTGAGCTAAATCTCCAGTCCAGAAGATAATTCTTAAATTGCATCAGTGTTTGCAAAACAATTTCAAGCCTTAATGTTAGGATGGTTTCTTTTTCACATCCATTTTTTCTATTATTAAAGAAAATGGTTCTTGACCAATCTGTTTTCTATCACAGCCTATAGTTACTGTTTCTGCAGTTCACAGTACACATTTGTCTTTTCATTCTATTATATAGTGTGCCTGAGCTGGCATTTAGCGTTCTGAGTGAGATCGCTGTTAAAGTCCTAAGAATGTTGTAGGCTGATTGGCATTATTAAAATCAAATTATATAAACTATTAGCCAGCATTTACATTTTTAATTGAGAATTTCATTGAATGCCATGAACTGAGACCTTCTTGGTGGCTCCTTCGCACTAATTTTGTCTCCTCTATTATAAATGGTTCTACTTAAGATAGTGTCCTATTAGATCAAAATGATCATTTCTCAGTGCAGGAGAGAATCATAGCTAAGTTAATCTGTACCACCTTCGACTTTACCATGAACAACAAAATATCCCAACAATCCTGTTATCCAAATAAAGGGAAAAGTGACCCAGGGATAGATTTTATCTCTACAATCTCATTTAAAAACTGCAATAAATCAACAAACACAACTGATTTAGCACCTCAGATTACAAATGTCCTTCTAGATGACTGAGGCTGTTAGGGTGAAGGCTTTCTGTGTCTATGAGAAACACCCATCATCCATCTCCAAAAGCAATTTAAAAAAGATTCACTGAAGCTAAGAGTCAATTAGGGTGCTAAAATGATTAAATGTCATTTGTTTTAGAAATACTCCTAAAAACCTGTCATTTTGGACTTTTTATTGATGCTTTCATTGTTGGCAATATCACAGCTTTCTGGCCTGTCACTTGAAAAATAGCAGATAGATCAACGAAAAATATTTTTCTGCATGTCCACAAATTGTGGAAACAGACTAGAAAGATCTACAGGACAGCCTGACTACTCCAGTGGATGCCTGAGATATGGTGGTTATTTATCTACTACCATCAAGACTGTCCTTAGCACATGCTGTTCTTGCTCACTGGATCATTGGATTTCATTGGAGGCAAGAAGAAAGAACTTTGGTTCCAATATAAAAATGACCAATTGAAGTAACACTTACATGGGACCTGGATCATAGTATTAGGCATCAAAAGGCCACTGAGGCTGTCTGGTCTGAAATGCTCACTGCAATTGACCCATCTCAGGACCAACATTGATGCCTGTCTACTGTGGGAAGTTGCTCTAAAACTGCAAGCACCAAATCCAAGCTACACCTTTTCAACACTCCAAAACAAACTGCATCATGTTTGGTTTTTTATTTGTACATTATTTACAGTCTCGCAAAATGTATTTTTTATAAAAAATAAATTCAATAATGGCTTAGCGGAAACAGAGTTTTATGGTTATCATATGCCCGGTACTATTCAATGACATCTGAAAATACTTTTGCTTAAATCAAAGTAGAAACAATTTTGTTTCTGTTTCTTTTTTTTTTTTTTTTTTTTTTTTTTTTTTTTTTTTTTTTTTTTTTTTTTTTTTTTTTTTTTTTTTTTTTTTTTTTTTTTTTTTGCTTTTTGGAGACAGGGTCTCACTTTGTAGTTCAGGCTGGCCCTGAGCTCACTATGGTGCCCAGGCAAGCCGCCACGAACTCAGCAATCCTCCCGTCTCTGCCTCCCTAGTGCTGGGATTACAGGCGTGAGCCACCACGCCCAGCATTATATGTGGTTACCGGGGATCGAACTCAGGTCCTTGCGCTTGCAAGGCAGACGCCAGAACCACTGAGCTAACCCTCCGGCCCTTGTTTCTGTTTCTTGACCTCATCCTAGCCTAAAGATAAGAATAACATAATCTGATGATTGAATGTGGCATCTCCACAAAGAGATCTACAATGCCACTAGGGTATAGAAAACCTTAAATTGAAGACTTAGGATTATATACTGACCATTCCTACAGATGATATGTCTTTGCTTTCCCTAACAATAATGTTAGACCAACCAAGCATAAACTTCTGGTGGACTCAAAGTGAAAATACATAGACAAAAGGAGTTTTGGAGGTATCAAATTACTTTAGGTTGATTTACTTCATTTCAATTTTGGGTTAATATGGTCCTAGATTATAAGAATAAAGGAGACTTGCAAGAATACATTGACTGTTAAGTTAGCCAACAGTGGCTTACAGAGGCCAGAGAAAGACATTTAATGAATTTTCTAAAATTTTATTAAGGTTTCCTTGAGACTTTTTACCTAACTTTTTAGAGGAAAGGTCAAGAGCGAGATAATCTGATCACTGGAAAAATGGCAGATTTATTACTGGGATGATCTATACCAATGTGTGTTACTGTGAAAAAGAACGCACCATATACATGCTATGAAGACACAAAGATGATAATATCTGAACAGAGCCAATCTTACCTCAGGCAAGGCCCTGAGTTTGATCCCGGTAACCACATACATTGCTGGGTGTGGTGACTCATGCCCACCAGCAATCAATACCACATACCACAGTGCCAGGGGTGGTGGCTCATGCCTGTAATCCCAGCACTTGGGAGGCAGAGGCAAGAAGACTGCTAAGTTCAGTGTCATTACCAGTGGTCCTCAAGTATAGACACCCGTAGGATGTATATAAACACAGAGGCCAACACAGCATTCTCTAAGTGCAAGTAGTACAAATATATATACTTCTTTCTTGACAGAGTACCTGTGGCTTGTGCCATATGTGTCTATTGTGCTGCCATTACATCTTGATACATCTCATGTAGTCTAAATAAATCAGTGCCTGGGGATCTAAAATCAGTGTAAATAACAAATTTTGAATCAGCAAGTCCTGTTTTCCTTCAGGTTATATGCTCATATAAAGCAGACTAGGATGAACCATTCAGTGTTCCTCTCCTTGGTAGAGCTGTTGCTTTGAAAGTTATCTACTGCTCCCTATAATTGTTAACAATGATATCATATGGCATAGATTAGCCTACACTGACATGCACATATCATAAAAAAATGAGAGTAGTTCAGTTATACTACATCCAACTACTTTCGTCTTTTCCAGTACTACGATGGACTTACATATAGTGTGTAACATCTTCAGCCTATGGATGGGAAAAATACTGATCTCATTGAACTTCGGTATCCTCTAACAAGGTTCATTTTGTTCATTTTTGAGTCTTATGGGTGGATCCTTAGAAAAAATGCTATATAAGATTAACTAAAGGGCCGAAGATTTAGCTCAGTGGTTCCAGCACCTGCCTTGCAAGCACAAGGCCCTAAATTTAATTCTGGTAACCACATACAATGCTGGGTGTGGTGACACACGCCCACCAGCAATCAATACCACATATCACAGTGCTGGGCATGGTGGCTCATGCCTGTAATCCCAGCCTTTGGGTGGCAGAGGCAGGAAGATTGCTAAATTCAAGGCTTGCCTGGGCTACATAGTGAGCTGAGGGCCAGCCTGAACTACAAAGCAAGACCCTGTCTCAAAAAAAAAAAAAAGATTAATTAAATACATTTTATTCTAGAATCATATGATCAAAATTTTAGAATGATATACTCATGGTAGTCAAATGGCATACTCAAATCTATTCACGATTGTCAGGCCAAGAGATGGACTTTGGGGAGAGACCATCTATCTTGAGGATTGAATGTTTTCAAACTTTCTTGTTGAGATGCCAGGAAGCAGACCCCCCTGCTTGTTGACAAAATATTTCTCAGAGTTTCGCTTGTGGTGTAAAAAGGTTGTATTTTGTTAATGGCTCATTGTAAAAACATTGGGTTCCCAAATTCCATTTACTTAGCTGGGGTGCAAAGCAATACTTATATAGCTATCACTCAGGGCTTTGGAGAGCAGGTTATGTGGGAACATGAGAAACAGACCAAAGACAAACATCATAATGCTTCTTTTGTGCTAACAAAAACTATTTCTGACACAGGACTGAAAAATTCCATGATGGTATTCACAAAAATAATATTAGAGTCTTATCTCCAAACTACTAAGGAAGTGTGCTCAATACTTTTCAGCTGACTGTGATTGAGTCAGGAAAGTTATAAGGAATTTTTGGTGTAATAGTGAAAGCCCTGCACCATAATAAAACAGGGTTGTGTCATACAAAATAAACCGGAAGCAATTTAAAAGATAGTGTCTTAGGAGAGTTCTTTCAAGGAAGGTAAAATTTCAGTGAAGCCCTGCATGTAATTTGAGAGAAAATCTTTCAAATCTCATTCTGAAGGTGCAACACATAAGCAAGAGTGAAAAGTGTGAATAAATACTTATGGCCGAAATGTTCTCAGTATGTTTGCAGAACTGAAAGAAGGAAAAATTACACACACAGTGAACAAAGAAGAGACTAATGATTCCTAATTTTTACTTTCAGGAAAGGTGTGTATGAAGTTGATTTCTCATTTTAGGAAAGGGCTCTTTGAGAAGACTTAGTAAAGAAGTAAAGAGAAATTAATAAGCAACTCAGAATGATTGGGTTAAATGCTTATTTGAATATTTATATAATTTATAAATGGAAAGGCCTAAAGAGCAGAAGACATTGTTTCCCAAAAGACATTTTAAGCTTCTTTGGAATTCCAGTGAAAATCTGGCATTTTTACCTCAATTTCATATATATATTTGCAGTGTGTAGGACATTTGTGAAAGCATTACGAAACTGGAGTAGAAACTGTTTACTGTGGGGTGCCATTTTCCTGCAGAACAAGAAGGTAATTTCCATGTTACTGCTTTTCTTTTACCTGATGATCCAGAGCAACATGAAGAGTTGGCTTTATTTTACCTATGGAGAATAAACTGCATAGCATATGAAGGAATGCTCAGCATCACTAGTCATTCAAGAGATGCAGATGAAAACAACACTGGGATTCCATCTTACTCCACACAAAATAGCTGCTATCTAAAAATTAATCAAAAATAATGCTGGCGAGGCTGTGGGGAGAAAGGAACCCTTCTCTGCTGCTGTGGAATGTAGACTGGCACAACCACTATGGAGATCAGTGTGGAGATTCCTCAAAAAATTTGGATTAGAGGTCCCATTTGACCCTGCTATTCTCCTGCTAGGTGAACACACAAAAGAATTAAATGATTCGTATCACAATGGCATTTGTGCACCCCTGTTCTAGCAGTTCAGTTTGTGATAGCTAAATCTTGGAAACAACCCAAAGGCCCATCAACTGGAGAATGGACAAAGAAGATATGTTTTATCTACAAAATGTAGTATTATTCTCTATTAAAGAATGATAAATTTTAGTCATTTATACTCAAATGGATGTACCTTCAGGACTTACTCACAGATGTTTAAATATCATATATTTTCTCTGGTATGAGAAACGGAAGATTTAAATGAAATCTAGAATGTATGAGAGATATTGTGAAATAGAAAATATCCAAAGGGAAATGGGTTGGTGTAAGTAATGAAGGGAAAGAAAATAATGTGATGGTAATTTAAAAAAAAGGAACAATGCTTATGTATATAGGGGGTGGTGGATTGTAGGGTGGGTAGGGGAATGGGAAAAATGAGAATTAAATCATGTCATATACTGGTATGAATTCTCAATATTGAGTGTAATCATGATGTGTGTATATATAGTGTACCAATAAAGATTCAAATTTAAAAATAATTAACCAGAAGTTTTCACTTTGTTTTGCCTTGTTCCAAAATCCGTAGTCTTTTCAGTAAACCACCTTGTAGCTGCATTGTGTGGACATTCACATAATTTGAATTGTGCAGAGAAAAAAAAGAGACATAACTATGACATTAAAAAGCATAACATACACATTTTTGACCTTAAGAATTTTCTGCAAGGTATAACTGCAGGTTATCATTTTTAAGGAAGATGCAGTAAAATTTAAAACAATAAAAATTACTTTGCCCATGTGTCTATGGAGTGTGGAGATTGAATGAGCATCAAATCTCTTCCCTCATTTGGGAGTCTATGATATTCAGTGAGAAGAAGAAGACATGATATACCCCCACAATACCATTCAGCTAGAGGCTAAAACACACAAAGGAGGTTCATCATATCTCCTGAGTTGTTCTTTCAGTGTAGAAATTAAGTTATGTGCCACTGTCACCTGTATTTTTTAATCCTATAAATGCAATATCATCAGTGGTTTTCTTTCCCAACAGTCTTTGTTTTATCTAGCACTGATCTCTGTTTTTTCTTGATGTTGTAAATTCTGTTGGTCAAAAGTGACAATGTTCTTGCCATCAATACTAATGATTAAGAACAGGTGCCATATGCACTCCTATCTGTCACTAGAAAACCTTTATACTAATTAATGTAGTGGCACAAGCCCTGCATTACCACTCTCAACCAATAAAAACATTTTAAGTAACTGAATAAAGACAGTTCTGTTGGAATGACATATGCTTGCACTACAAGCTATGCTTCAAATATTATGGTAATTTGTAACATCACATATATTATCCCTAGAATAGCATCTGCAATTGAGGATGATTAATATTTTTGTTTTTAGAATTATCTAAATAGATTGTATAGGGAGCAGGTGAATGAAAATATTAAAGCTTTATGCGACATTAGGGTAATAGATAATTGTTTGGATGCTTACAACTGGGTTAGAATATTAAATTCTAGAGGTACTCTGGGTATACTAAATATAAATAAAAGAGCTGACTTCAGCTAACAACTCACTTCTGAGCATGACTCTTTGACAAGTTTTATTGGTAATTGAAAAAAATGGCAAAGAAATTTTATGACTGTGCTCAGAGAAAAGCGCCCAGTCCATAACATGAAATCAGCCAACAAAGCATTTTTGGTATGATTACTCCAAACCCCAGAGCAATAGGCCAATGCATTTTTAAAAGTTTCCTTGTTATTTATTTATTTTTAAACTTTATTGGAAAGTGTCACAGTCTATGGAAGGCAAGATACTGGTAACAGATCCATAATGAATCATTTAAACAGCTCTAGAAAAAGCCTTTGAGGCTACAAACCAGTGGTTAAACTCAATACTTTTAAAATATACTTTCTGTATTTTAGAAAGGTAGAAAGAGAGAGAGAAAGAAAGAATGATATTCAGAGAGAGAGACAGAGATACAGAGAAAGATCCTCAGGGAGAGACAGAAACACAAAGACAAATTTTTTATCAATTAGAAATTATATGATTATAAAGCAGATTTCATTAGTAAAATAAAACAATTGAAAGCAAAACCATTGGATATTATTTTTCACTCAAATAGCCATTCCGTTATTTGTTCTGACTTAATATTTATGTGCCTTATAGACTTAGGCTTTTAACTTCAATGCAGAATATTTTTTTCCTCAGGCAATTAGGCATATTATTGTATCAAAATCTAGGTGTTATAAAATTTTCAGACTCCAAACCTATTTCAAGATAATTTTCATATAATAATACAGAACATAATTAGTGGTTTTGTTATTTTCCACATCCACAGTTAATATCCTCCTCCCGCACGTTTATAGCCCCACTTCCTCTCGTAGTCTTGTCATGACTTCCTCTGCCTCTCCTTCTCTTTGCCCAACAATCCGAAATCCTTTGTCTGAAAAAAATGATCTTCACATATCATTGATACTTTTATGAGTTCATCCTCCCTCCACATTTCAACTATCCTTTCCTAACTTTCTAGTTTGAAAAAAATATACTCACTGGTATCCCAAACATATTATATCTCTAGACGACGGTGATTTTACAAAGGCAGCATTACTCAAAGAGCAACAATATGGAACTTAAAACAAGTTTAATTCTCTTATTTTTGCTGCCTAAGTAATTCTTGCTGAATTAAAGCCATTGCTAATGATTTTTTTTTTTTTTTTTGAGACAGGGTCTCACTTTGTAGTTCAGGCTGGCCCTGAGCTCACTACGTAGCCCAGGCAAACCTTGAACTCAGCAATCCTCCTGTCTCTGCCTCCTGAGTGCTGGGAATACAGGCGTGAGCCACCACGCCCAGCACTGTGGTATGTGGTATTGATTGCTGGTGGGCGTGAGTCACCATGCCCAGCATTGTATGTGGTTGCCGGGATCCAACTCAGGACCTTGCGCTTCCAAGGCAGGCACCGGAACCACTGAGCTAAATCTCTGGTCCCACCGCTAATGAATCTTGATGAACTAATGCATCGTGGCTGTCGAGTCTCCCCACAGGCTTTGAACATGGCTGGGCTTCGCTTCTCATTCAGATTTGTATTGAAGAATGAGACACAGGTGATTATGCATTCAAATTGCCTAAATCACCACTATTTAAAAGAAACAACACTATTTTTTTTCCTCAAAATAATATATGCATAGGACAGTTTTCAAATGTTTTGATTAGTCATATTCTGAAATCTTTGTAAGGACTCTATGATCACTTCTCATCCTTTTATTTATTTATTCTCCCTTGCCATATAGTGACAAGGCTGTCTTCCTGTTAAATTTGGGTTTCTGTGATAACAGCAACTCACCAATTTCTAGGTCCCAATTTCTGTATCAGTTAGTGTTCTCAAAGTTTTGTGGCTTTAAACTAATGCTGCTTTGGGTTAAGTGAGGCAATGGGTCAAGGTTAACCTCAACTTGCAAACCTGAAAGCTCTGCTTTTGGTTATGGATTTGTTTAAGGGTCACTTCTCTCTGACTTTGGGCTCAAATCTCCAAGTATGTAGAATCTGGGGCTCAGATTCCATTGGGTGATTATCTTACCAAAAAAGAGAAAGTCAATGTCGGGTGTGGTGGATCATGGCTGTAATCCCAGCACTCAGGAGGCAGAGGCAGGAGGATTGCTGAGTTCGAGGCTTTTCTGGGCTATGTAGTGAGCTCACGGACAGCCTGAACTACAAAGCCAGACCCTGTCTAAAAAAAAAGATTAAAAAAAAAAGACAAAGACAAGAAAAGACAAGTGGAAATACATAAGTAACCCTAACACAAATATCTTAATTAGTTCAAGCATAAGACACTTCAGACAACTCTTCACAAGTAATTGGCAGACAAAAAGGTAAAGTATCCCTTTGCTATGGTTAGGTGTTACCAATCGTTATTTAGAAATAGAACTGATGTTACAGATTTTGGGAGAGAGGACTGTTTTCATATCACTTCGATCCTTTTGAAATTCTCAATATTCACTTGTCCATCCATTTGTTGGGTCTTCTGCTCAATAAGGATGGAAATCAGAAATAGGCAAAGTGAAATTCTGTTAGCCGCTCTAGGCCTATGAGTCAGGAGCTCTCAAAGCAGCCCAGGCTAGCTTTTTGTTGCTATTTAGAGCTTGTTGGCAGTTTTGACTACCCCTTTGAGTTCCCCAGCAGCCAAGGTTAAATTGATTATTTTCCAGAGTCCTTTTGGCCCTCAGATTTCCAGCAGATGCCAATTATTATTGATTACCCTATATCTGTAGCCTTTAACCCATACGAATGTCACCAATTGATGGTAATTAATCACAGCTGTTGCCAATTGACGCTGTTGGGCAATGCTGGTCTCTGTTGTCACTGGTTACAATGCCAGGGGATGCCAGTCATTGCCATTCACCAGTTGTCTTTGGCATTGATCTTTGCTGATTTTCATTGATTTCTGCCATAACTTTACTCTGGTGGCCTCTAATGTTTACAGCCATTTTTAAAATGACCACTTTGCTCCCATTACTTCCATAATTTTCCCAAGGAGATTTCTAGTTGCTTCCAGCCTCACACTACCTGAGAAGTATCACAGCAGACTTACAGCGCCATCTTGGGAAGTGTTACTGGACTGGGCCTGTGCTGTACCACAAGGGATGAGTACGCTGGGTGGAGCCCTCCTAGCCCAACCTATGCCTCCCAGACCCGCTGTGAATGGAGCCCTTTTCCAATAGAATAGCAGAGGGCCAGACTCATTTGGAATTCATCCAAATTTAAGCTTGCTGCTTCCTACAAATCTGGGCCGGCTGTGCTTAGTGCAGATGTATCCTAGAGCAGGTACAGGATATCCAGAATCACCGCAGCTAGAGCTACCCATCCATCAAGCCACAATTGGTCTGTCTATTCTTGGAAATCCAAAGTGTTGGATCCATTTGGATCTATCTCAAGCTTTAATGATGGGAGTACAGTAACTCAAGGCCTGAAAGATGGCCTAATAGGACCTTCAGGATCAAACTATGGGTTAGGACACTGAGACTGCACAGGTCTCTTGGTAATTTAGACCAAGTAGTAAAAACTGGCAGTGATGAAACATTCTAAGGATGTCAACAAGAATATGACTGGGACATGGGTTGTAGCAATGTGTTGTGAGGTGCTGCTCAGATCTGTCTTGAGTTATTGAATTTGTATTCTCAATTTACACTACAATGGATTTCTCAGTTTCAAGTAAAAGATTTTTTCCTTTAAAACCTGAACCCTAAATTTGTAGAAGGTAGAGTTAAGGAGATTGTTGCATAGTATATATCTGGCATTATGTTCATTTTAATCTAACAAAAATTTTATCTATTGTTAAAATATAATCTACAATTAGAGCTATGTCTTGGCCATTTGTGTAGAGTTATGTCCAATGTGAGCTTTGAGGCTAAATTTGCTTTTGTAAAGTGCATCACTGTTATTGAAAATGTACAGTCACCCTCTTGCTAAAGTTTTGCTTATGAGGAATACTTATCTATGGGGTTTTATCAGAGTCTGAACCCTATGGAAATGATTCCCATATATTATATTACTTGGTCCTAATCTTAAAGAATAGATTCCACCATTTTATCCCCATAGGTCTTCAAGAGTCAAATTGATTCATACTATTTTTTCTAGATTTTGATAGCATTTTTCATTTAATATCTACAATATAAATTCAAAAGCTTTAGAGGTTTCTATTTGACTTATGAGAGAATATTTTCCCTTAAAATATGATGTACAGAATAAATTTAAAATTGTTAAAAATGTCAAGGTTTATAACAATAAATCTTAAGATGAAAAAAGGCTATCATTTTTCTTAATCAAAACAGTCTATTACATATTTTAACAAAATATCTTTTAATAGTTTTAAAATGTTTTAGGTCTGTTTAATAAATTTATTAATAACTTAATACATGAATATTTCAAATTTATTTAATTTTAACTTACATGAAAATATCTGGATTTCCCTGTAATAATGCAGTGTCACTTCTCATAGATAACTTTCCTCTTCCTCAGTAGGCTTTCATAACTAACTCCTTTTCATATAAAATATATAATTAAGAAGTAAAAGACCTTATTTTCAAGTTAAATTTCTCAGATGAGAGAAAAAATGGTTTTTACACATGTCCTCTATTTCACTTGCAAAATCGGAATACAATGTTGAAAAGGAAAGGAGAACTAGGAAGGGGGCAGGGAAAAGCAAAGAAGGGAAAGAAAAAGTGGATAGTACAAAGGAAAAAATAGCCGGCCATAGTGGCTCACACCATAATCCCAGCACTCAGGAAGCAGAGGCAGGAGGATTGCTGAGTTTGAGGATTGCCTGGGCTACATAGCTCAGTGCCAGCCTGAACTACAAAGCAAAAGCCTGTCTCAAAGAACAAAACAAACAAACAAAAAAAAAGGAAAAAAACAAAAAACAAAGTTTATGTATGTAAGAAGAATGCAGGGGTTTATGGAGGATAGAGGAATGAGAAACAGTAAGAATCAAGATATATCATGTATGGGTACAAATTCTGAAAGAGTGTTGTCATAATGTATACCTAAAATGTACCAATAAACTCAAGCTAGGAAAAAAAATGTAATTAGAACATTTGGAAGTATTTCACTGTATTTAGGTTCATGAGACAAAAATAATATACTGATTTGTAGGCCAAGATAGTAGTAATCTTAAAAGCATATTATAAAACAAGGTGTACAACACAATTGTATTATAAAATATAGTGCTACACATATTCATAGGAAAACTGTGGGTGAATATGCTCTAGAGTGTTCCTGAGGTCTTCTCTGTGGCATGAGAATGTTATGCCTTTACTCTGTGTTTTGTCTTATATTTCTAGTCTTGTACAATCCCAATATTCCTTTTATAATAAATAGAAAGTTTTTGTGAATTTTTAAAAAATGAAGAAGAAATAAGGGGCCAGAGATTAAGAATGGTCCCACAGAGACCTGTTTGGCAAGTGTAAGGTCATGACTTTGATACCCAACACCCAAAATTTGAAGAAAATACTTAAAACAGGGCCAGGTGTGGTGGCTCACACCTGTAATCCCAGCACTCGGGAGGCAGAGACAGGAGGATTGCTGAGTTCGAGGCTTGCATGGGCTACATAGTGAGTTCAGGGCCAGCCTGAACTACAAAGTGAGACCCAGTCTCAAAAAATCAACAAACAAAAAAATACTTAGTACTGTTTTTTGCAAAATCTCCTTAATTTAGGCTCTTAGTTTCTTGCCGAAATGTTTCTCTTTGAAGGATCTTTACGGGGAATCTTTGCAAAAAAAAAAAAAATCCAAATTTTAATTCATCCTATTTTAAAGTGATAAGCTACCTTTTCAAAATCACACTCTCCTTGCCTGCTAAGCAACCACTCACAATCCTTACAAGTTGTATCAACTTATCAGAGGCCTGTATCTTTCAAATCACTTGTGCTTGAGAAAACAGAGCTTTGGATCAAATTATCCATCTATTTCCATTTTATGTATTTATATGAATGTACAAATATTAAATAGAAAGTCCATTACTAAGATATTTAATCTTTTTCAGTCTCTTAAGGTATAGAAAGCTTCAAGTGTCTGGTCATGAATCATGCCATTTACTGGTAATTTCAAAGAGAAATCTCTTTTGGGTTGGTTTATGTTTTACGGAGAATGAGCTTCTGAAGAAAGGCCACAGAATCACCAAGTGCAAAAGCAGGCATGTGTCTGTCTGTCAGCGTCTTCACGTTATTCCTGCCATATCACGTATGTTCAGTCTCGGTGTTTAAACCGATACTTGCATTCTTTGGTTTGGTTTGATTAGATATTGTCTCCCATCAATTTTAGTGCTATATGAATTGGGAATGACTAAATTTAGGAGTGAATAACACAAAATCTAAGCACTTAATATTATTGATCATAAAGTCATATTATTATGACTTTGAATTTTTGTGAAAATAAAGCATGTCCTGTAGAATAAAAATGAAAATATTGACCCAGAAGACTTTACCCTCTGCCATAATGAGATCCACTGAAAAGTAATCCTGCTAGCCTTCCTTCTGACCTGTGTTCTATTAGTAAGTTGATTAAAACAAATGCAGCATACTGGCGTTAATTTTCAGGTATCCTTTTTATTCCCAATGGTGCAACTTAATTGAATTCGTATATTTATTAACAGCTTCTACTTAAATTGTAATTTTTGTACTTGATTGAGTGACTAAGTTTACTCAGAAATTTTCAAATAGCTCACAAAATTGTATAATGGAATACACATTGAAAATCATTGTTTCATTTACTATTTTAAGGATTGAATTTATCATTTTCTTTCTAACATATCGGTGATAAAATCTGAATGAAGAGTGTTGAAATTTAGTCAACACGTTGGCCTTCCTGTAGAACGGGCTGTATTAACCTTCATGCAATGAGTGATAAACCTCTAAGTAAGAGTAAGTGTGACAGAATTACCCTTTTGGTCTTTAAAATAACATTCTTAAAACTCTAATAATAGTTATGCCTCTTATTGTTCACTAACCACCTAACCTTCTTGAAAAAATCATTCTAAGAATATAAATTTCTGGTATGTGTCATAAAGATTCACAACAGTCTTTCATATCAAATGATACAAACTATGAGAGGAAATTAATACTCCTGAACAATTTAAGCTCCGAAATTGCATTTCTGTGTTTATGAGTTTTAATAAAGATAATGCTGAGTATTTTAAAGGTTGGCATTATGACATAAAAACTGAAATTAATTTGTAATGGAATTTATAGATCATCATGTGACTAACAATATTACAAATTTTGGTCTGAAAGTTCAACCATGAAGTACATAATTTGTCCCCACATTTTATTGCTACCCATTGTTTTTATTTGCTGCTTAATAATAAAGGATAAATCTCTAGTATTCATAAGCAAAAATGTTACACTCTCCATATGACACAAAACCATGACTTAATGGTTTCTCAAAACTTTTCCCAACATGAATGCACTCATTTCCCTTGTCTCACAGACATGATCTTTCTATTCTTTGAAATTTCACTTGTGACCAACTTAATATATTTTAGTAGTCATTACTCACGATATTACTAATCAATGTAATTTTTTCATAAAGACCTACTGGTCAACCTCATTCACTGAAATCCTCTCTCTCTTTTTTAAAATTTTGTTTCTTCCTGAATGGTACTTATCTACATCTATCATAACCCTGGACTTAGTGTGGCACTTTCCTATCCTCCTACCTGATGATTACAGTATACCCTGGTAGCCTATTATATATGCATACACAATTTAATTCTCATATTTTCCTATTCTTTTTATCTTATAATTTCCTAAATGGTTTTTATAACTTTCCTTTCCCCAAGTAGATAGAGCTTGCTTTCCCAGTCATTCACAGGTTCTCTTTCTATCAAAGATAGAAAAAGCATACCGTGCAAAGGAGAAAAATAAAGTATAACTTTCTCAGTGAAGACACCTGATCACCTCTCCCTCCTGTAAGTTATCAGAGTGAACCTCAGTAGTCTTACAGGGCGGGATTTTACAATGCAATAAAAATGGAAGCAGGCTGTCTCCTGATTTTCCTCAAAACTCATGATTCCATGATAATTACCAGAAAACACCATGCAAATCATAATAGCTGGACATTCTGAATTATACCTGACCATTATTCCTCCATACTGTAAAGTTGATCACAGACAAGAGAGGTCTGAGAAACTGCATTTGCTGAGAAAAGTTGAAGTTAAATGCCTTGTGGTAACTGGTGGAACCCTGGGACAGAAAAAAGATATAATATTGTTTTTGTACTTGTCCATGTTTTTCAAATATCTTAAACATAAGAGCAAAACTCTTCTCATAAGATATTTATCTATTTTATGGAGTAGTGAAAAGTGAAACTCATTTAAAAAACAAAAATTTTTAATAGTTTCGTCTTTTACTCTACATACAATAACAAACTGTGATCATAAATTTTAACAGGACTTTAATTTCATTTTTAGGGTAATCTTTTGCTTGTTATAATTTGCATTAGGAATATCTGCTATACTTCAAATTTCCCAGCATTCTTTTTTTGTAAGCAAACTGTCTTTATTCCTTCATACTTTTTTCTTTGAGAATGGAAAAAAAATATTATACAAATAGTATGAATAATCTACCATATATTCAGTTCATATTTTTAGTTTATAAAATGATTGACATATTCACTCAGTGATTCCTCAGTAAATGGCCAATGACAAATCAAAGCAAAATGTCCCCAGAATATAGTGTGTTTCATTTACCATGCATTATATTTTACAAATAACTTTAAATATTAACATTATTTTAAAAATATAGAAAGGTGATTATTTCTTTTGCTCTGTAAACTTTCTTACTCAAGTTTAAAGAAGTAAGACAACACGAAATGTATGAAGACAGTGAATCTTACTTTCAAAACTCTGTTTGAAGCCTGTCTTTTGTTCAATGAAAATATTGAAGAAAAAAAAATTCAGGTTAGAAAATAGTTTCCGTTTTAAGCCTGCATTGTCTCTACTCTGCTGCTCAACTTTGCCATTTTAGCTGTAAGGAAACCATAGATATATATGAACAATAAGTGTACCTATATTCCAATAAAGTTGTATTTTTAAAAAATCTTTCTCGGTTATAGTATGGTGATTTCTGATCTAAATTATGCACATCTGTATCAGCATTGGCTTCATTTCATAAGAGGAAGTAATTCTTCTCCAGTTTTACTAAAGTATATTGGAGGGCCAGAGATTTAGCTCAGTGGTTCCACCGCCTGCCTAGCAAGTGCAAGGTCCCTGGCTCAATCCCGGTAGCCACCATACAATATGATATTGGGCGTGGTGACTCATGCCCACCAGCAATCAGTACCACACCCCACAATCTTGGGCATGGTGGTTAACGCCTGTAATCACAGCACTTAGGAAGCAGACACAGGAGAATCACAGTGTTCCAGGTTTGCCTGGGCTACATAGTGAGTTCAGGGCCAGCCTGAACTACAAAGCCAGATCCTGTCTCAGTATTGGGTTCTTTTCATGTTTCATGAGAGGAAGTAATTCCTCCATGTTTTGATACATGTGTTTACAGACAATGAAATGATTACCAGTCAAGGTAGTGAATATATCCTTCACCTCACATCATTACTTTGTGTGTGGTGTGAATATAACAACATCTGGTTACCTAGAAAATTTTGAGTATACAATGCATTATTACTACATTCAGTTACTACACAGTGTATTTATCTTCAGAACCTCCTGGTTGTGTAACAACAACTGTGAGGCTTTTGGCCAGTGTTTCTCTGTTGTTTTGCCACCACTCTGTCACCTTGGTTATCACCCTTCTTTTAGTTCCTGTGAACTCAGTATGTTCAGTCTCACTTGTAAATGGGACCACATAGTGTTTGTCTCTCTATGCTGTTACATGTATGTTGACCTTGTGTTTTGCTAGAGTCTGCATCCTGCATGACCCACAAAGTCCCGAGTGTGAAAGCTGGCCCCCCAGCAGCACTGGATTCCTGGACAGAGGTGGAACCTTGAAAACACACAACCAGGTGAGAGGACCTTATCTTCTTGGGATTCTCTGAAGGTATTTGTGGGGCTCCAGTCCACTTCTCTTTCTTCTTTTGCTTTTCACTCCTCAGGTGAACTGCTGGGCTCCTGAGCTGCGTCCTTGTGAGCTAATTAATGTGCCGCCTCGCCATGGTTGCAAATCAACACGGCCAATCAACCATGCACTTCAGATTCACTTTTGATCATTTATATTGAAACCTATGTGTCACAAAACTCAAGTTAAAATGATTTAAAAAGTAAAATATAAGACCTGATGCTGTACAACTCCATGACATTGATCTTGAAAATAATGTTTATGAATGTCACTAAAGCAAAAATAGAGCTACCTCAAACTAAACTGTTTCTGCACAACAAAGGAAGCAATCTATCAACATAAAAAGGCAGCCTATGGCTTGGGGAAAATGCAAGTCATATATTTTATAAGGAATTAATATTACAAATTCCCAAGGAACTCATGCAATTTACTAGTGAATACAAAAATTCAATTTAAAAATGGACAAAGGACCTGATTAGAAAATTTTGAAGGAGAAAGCAATATTTTTTTGGTGGAAATATTCAACATGCACTTAGATGTTAACACAACAGACAAGAACAGTGAGAGGGTAATTAAAATATCACATGAGCAGAAAAACTTTATTACATGTTTATGTTGTAGTTGTTATTTTTATTGCTATTGTTACTTTTGTAGTACAATATCTACCCTGGCTTTTTCAAGATGAGTGAATGGTTAGAATTCAGAGAATGTGTTAAGAAGTCAGTTCAGAATACGCTGAGCTTATAAGACGTTGAGAAAACCTTGAAGAAAGTTGCTGACTGACACTGCAAACAGATGATGTTGTGGTGCGCTGACAACACGGGTCACTCATTTAGATGCTGGGCAGGGCCTGTGGGCTGCACTCCCTCCTCTCAGGAGATGTGCTGTGACTTTAAAAGTTAAAATCCAGTTGACCTAGTGACTTTAAATTTAGCTACAGATTTCTTCTGACCTCTGTTTTCTGCTCCTCTGCGTCTTCAATACCTTATACCTTTTTACTGGGTTTTCACTCTGATTGCAATATCTGCTTTCCCAGCACAATAAATCAATGTTCCAGCCCTGATCTTTGGGTGTTTCACTCCTATTCATTTGCCACAATTCGAATGAACTCCAATAATATCAGTACTCATGCACCCAGATTTCACTTCACAGTAATAATATACCTTCTGTGTCATTATGGTGATTACCTCATGACTATTCTTTCAGCATTTTACTTGGTATATTTAAAATTTAAAGATTGTTTACCAATTATTAAAATAAATGCCATATGTATCCATGAGTTAGGCTGAAACTTTAACATTACCAATGCACCAATATTTGGGAGTCAAAGAAAGAACTTAATCAGATTTAAAGTGTAGTCTAAACATAATGTGAAGATGGGGTCCAGAGTTACACAGTATAATCTGATGAGGTGTCATTTCTTTCTAGAATTCCAAGGCATTTAAAATTCATACTACTTACATGAACTCATAATTTCTTTGTGTAGGACAGTGATGAACGTGTTACCTTGCTTTTTTTCCTCAATCTACCTTTTACTGTTATGCCATCAAAATTATTGCTATTGTCAGATAGCTGTCATGCTCTAGCTGTAATTTTGATTGAAAATGTATCCATTAGAGGTTACATCATGATGGACTGGAGATTTAGCTCAGTGTTTCTGGTGCCTGCTTTGCAAGCATAAGGTCCTGAGTTTGATCCCAGGTAACCACATACAATGCTGGGCGAGGTAACTCACGCCCACCAACAATCAATACCACATACCACAGTGCCAGGTGTGGTGGCGCACGCCTGTAACCCCAGCACTTGGGAGGCACAGGCAGGAGGATTGCTGAGTTCCAGGTTTGCCTGGGCTACATAGTGAGCTCAGAGCCAGCCTGAACTACAAAGTGAGACCCTGTCTCAAAAAAAAAAAAAAAAAAAGTTACATCATGGAAGGAAGTGACCCTTTTGCATATTGACAAGCTCTTGCACATTTAAACAATCAAATTTCAATTTCTGATGCACCATAAAGTATGGATTTGCCAATGTGTATGATTATAATATAAAGGAATTGGTCATTTACATAATTCTGGTTAATTTTTTAAAAACAAATTCCAGCTAACTCAACAGCATAATAATTTTTTTGTATTGAAACCATTCTTAAAATTAAAACTATAACAATGTCCAAGACAACTTTAGCTGGTGCCAACAGATGCATTTAGCCAACATTAGTTAAATGCAAATATTTTTCATTATACGTTTCTGTGGTACACATAACACAGTTTACTTTTAAAAATAGAACTATATATATTTAGAGGCTTTAATGGGGCTAGTAGTATTGTTAGTTTATAAGGGCATGAAAAATCTGTATAGAACAAATATTTTCCATATTTCTTCAAGAAATGAATAAACTAAGTTGTTTTGTGCAAGAATAAAGTCAATACATGTTTATATTACTAAAAAGCAATCAGAAAAGAAGAATTGCCTATGAGGTTAGT
Source organism: Thryonomys swinderianus (assembly GCA_004025085.1). Taxonomy (NCBI): domain Eukaryota; kingdom Metazoa; phylum Chordata; class Mammalia; order Rodentia; family Thryonomyidae; genus Thryonomys; species Thryonomys swinderianus. The sequence goes on along the minus strand of PVIC010009098.1, from coordinate 15,654 downwards.
ATACTTTTTGCCAAACAGCAAACAATATCTTTACCTTACTGAGAAACACATGGCTTGAAGTGTTTGCTCTCTGGAGTGCAAATTCCTCGATCGGGACACATGCACATCTATGAGCAGCAGAATGATTGTATATCTGTGTTCCTTCTACATTCCTACTTAGAAGAATTATGATTTCTATGTACTTATTTTATCAGTTACATGGACTAATCCTATCATATCTGCCTCCATTTCTAGAACTGATTGCTGATTGCTGCAGGTTTAAAAGTACTCATTTTAGGATTTGTTCCCTTCTGACTTGAAACATACAATCTCTTTAAATATTCTTCATAAATACACTGAGCATAAGAATGAAAATGTCAGATTCTTTTAAAAATTTTGGCACATACAAATGATGGGCTTTAAATGTGGTATTTTAAGGCAGTAAAAACTAACTTTATAACATTAAAAAGCCTGATTTAACTATTTTGTAATAGGAAAATAATGTATTTTAGAGTTATCTATTAGAAAACAACAACATAACTAGTTTTTAGTAAAATAGTTATTTCTATGTGAAATATGAAAATTGGGTAATTTGAAATCTGGTCTTTGTATACAGACTAAGCAATATCTCATTTTAAAATATATTACAGTTATAATTTCTATTACATTAAGATTTTGAACTTTGCAAACTCTTCTAACAAACTGGCTAAGATTTTCCACTTAATGCATATGACCAGGTATATGTTTAGGTTTCACATCCTTCTGCCAAAACATGATCAAAGAATCAACATGGCTCCAAGGAGGTATAGCAATGAAAATGACCCCTAATATAAGAATCTATAATTGACAAAATGTACTGACACTATTTCTTGAGAAGTTTGGGTACATATATTATGCTTAACTCACTAATGCAGCAAGCCATATGCATTTTAAACCAGGAAACCTCACTGAAGTCTACTAAACACAAAATCCCAATATTGTTTTTTTGAAGCCTTAAAAAATGTATGATGAGTTTGACTCGTTTATACTCAAAAGGACATACCCTCAGAACACACTCATAAGTGAAATAAATAAGTCACAGATGTGTAAATATCATATCTATTCTCTGGTATGAGAAACTAGGGATGTTAATGAGTTCTAGAATGTATGATGGATATTGTGAAATAGAAAATATTCAAATGGAAATGTGGTGGAGGTGTGAGTAATGAGGGGTAAAAAAAATGTGATGGTGGGCTGGAGATTTAGCTCAGTGGTTTCGCCACCTGCCTAGCAAGCACGAGGTCCCTAGTTCAATCCCGGTAACCACATACAATGATATGGTATTGGGCGTGGTGGCTCATGCCCACCAACAATCAGTACCGAGAAGGCAGGAGGATTGCTGAGTTTGAGGCTTGCCTCGCCTACATAGTGAGTTCAGGACCAGCCTGAACTACAAAGTGAGACCCTGTCTCCAAAAAAAAAAAAAAAAAAAAAAAAAAAAAAAAAAAAAAAAAAAAAAAAAAAAAAAAAAAAAAAAAAAAAAAAAAAAAAAAAAAAAAAAAAAAAAAAAAAAAAAAAAAAAAAAAAAAAAAAAAAAAAGTGATGGTAATAAAAAAGGAAAACAAAACTTATGTATTTAGGGTGTGGAAGTTGTGGGCTGGGTAGGGGAACGGGAAAAATGAGAATTAAATAGTGTCATATACTGGTTAAAAAGATGTATGCATTTTTAAATTTCTGTATGAGAAGGAAAATAGTGGGGACGTTTTGTTATTTGTTGACTGTGCTATGATAATCCCATTACCAATGGTTTATATGCAATGCAAATTTGTAATTGAGACTTTTAAGAAATTAACTACAACTCCAAACTTTCCGTTTTAAACTTTCTTTAACTTTGAAGCGTATTACCATTATTCCAATGAGTATAGATTCATATTAACATTCTAGCCCATTTTAGTCCTCGTAATGAGCCTAAAATAGCCGCCAGCTTGGAGTGCTGGAATTAATGATAATTAAATGTAACACAAAATCTATTTCCATATTTTGTATTGCTCAAATGATTTCATCTCAGATGTAGTATGATTCTTTTTAGAGATGACTACTTCTATTTAATCTCTTTTCCAGTTTTAATTTGAATTTCATATTGTTCCTCACTGTTTAATGAATATTTTGGGAGATGGCCATAGTGTTGTTAATTATAGTAGAGACTTAGGATAATTAATTCTTTTGGACCCAGAGTCAGCTAGTTAATCGATTTCTGATGAAACTGGAGATTAAACACAGATAGTTCACCTCTTCCTTCATTCATTTTAATTCTTCTTTCTTTCAGTTCAATCAGACTACTTTGGGAAGTCATTGCTACCAAATCAAATGCAGATCTGTCCTGGACCTTACCCAGATGTTAATAGATGTGTGATCTTTTCCATCAGGTTACTTTAATATTGATTACAGAAAATAAAGAATTTTTAGCTTTAGTTATTGAAAAATAAAGACCCCATTATCATTTATTACCTATATTTAAGGGATTTGTAATGTCTACCACAAATAGGTTTGGGTAATTACAAATAAAAAATTTGTTGACATGGCATCTCAGATAATCATTTAAAAAACTGGAGGTAAATATTTACTGTATTGTCCAAGACATTTCCTACTGTATAGCACATATCATCTTTGAGTTATTTGCTATAAGAACAAGATTAATTATAGATAATTTTGTGTCGCTTCCCCCTCGACCAGCAAGGAAGACGCGACCGCGAACTCTTCTTTCTGCTGTTTTATTCAGGATCCTTTGCTTGAGCAAAAACAAAAAAGCTCCCCTTCACAGGCCTCTCCCAGTATATATACATACATAGTCATCAGCCAATGCCTGAAGGAACGTGGCATTCTGGGATTGGCGGCTATACAGAGGAAGCGAACTGGCTGATCAAGCAATGCCTAAATATAGACTTGTTTTTCAGCGGATATAGACTTGTTTTTCAGTGGTTCAGACCACCTGACCTACTTCCTCAGCGCTATCTTTTGGGCGCAGTTGCCCTTTGGCTCTCCACAATTTTGTATTTTCAGTATTGTTGAATAACAATGTTCTTATTGTCATGGTCACTTTCAGAGTTTTACATAATGGCATATTATATTTTGACACTCTAAAATCCCTTAGTAAATGATACAAAACTTGAGAGATAGTAAAAATTAATCAACATTATTTCTCTTAGTCAAGAAATAAAAATTTAAGAAAGTTTTTCACATTTTTCATATTATTAGGAATAAGATATTTTTGTGTCTTGGTAACAGGTATCAAATTCAGGATCTTGCTTTTGTAGGACTTGCACTCAGGACCTCGTACCGCTGAGCTAAATACTTGGGTCTAATAACTTTTAAACTGTGCTGTTAAGTATGTATTGTAACATCATAGCAGTGATGTTCACAAATAATATTGACAAAAAGAAGTGCGCTTACTGAATTATTACTTCTACTTAATCAATTCATGCTATATACACACTGAAAAATTGTTCACCTTGCTAAGAAATTTGTCATAAAATGGAAAATGGGCTCTTTTATGCATTTCTAATGACTTTACAATTTTGGAGCTTTTCCAGAGAAGATGCAGAAAACCCTAATAATGTTGAAATACATCATGTATTGTGAACACATTGTTCTAACTTGGACTCCTATAATTAATTATTATAAAATAGGTAATTTATTTTTTAAAAACATGGCATTTATTTCTCAGAAACTTGGAGTTAAAGAAGTCCAAGATAAAGTTTCATTCCAGTTTACATCTACTCATAGCCCTTGTCCCCATTCAAGACTGGAATGCTGGATTGCCCGGAAGAGGAGAAACAGCCTCAAGAGGGAGAAGAGGGCAAAAGAGAAAACCGACTCTGGGAAGGCTACTTTACACCACTCATCTTTCCACAAGGCTACAGTTCTCATGACCTAAACATCTCACACCGAGTTTTCCCTCCTGCACTGGTCATTTTAAAAATTATATTCAAAATTCCTTTTGGCGGGGGACAAAAATAGCATTCTTGGAAATGTGACATCTGAACTTGCAATTGAACCTGGAACTGCGCCACTCGCTACTCAATTGAAGATGCCTTCATGTTAAGACTCACTCTCATATTTTAAGAAGCTATTTCAATATGTTTAGATAGACCATGGGATGGCATTTCTGCTGAAGCAAATCAATGTAGCTGGAAATTTCACAGCTGCTTGTGAATGAGTAAGCATCCCTGTGCTCAGCAGAAGATATGAGGCAAAGAATCTTTACATTTTCATAAGAATGTGAACTTTATTTTAGACATCAAAGAATTTGAAGAGAAGTTAAAAAATGTGACATGAATTTCATTATGGAAGTTTATGTTTAAAAAGCAAGCTAGCATAAGTATCCTCGTTATCATGAAGAAGTTTTAAATGGGACTTGATCTGCATAAGCAAAACTCAAATGGTTGAGTGTGCAAATCTCTCTGTATTTTTCAAATAAAATTCACTGTGCTTTCTTATATGAAATATTATATGACTATTATTAAAATAGTTGTGATTATATTCTTAAACTTTCCAGTGATTATAAGTTCACTTTGTAGAATACATGATGTTAACATATTAATTTCATAGACTTAGAAGCGAGTAATCTAAGTCATCTGACATTTTACGCATCATAACTTGCATTTCTTAGTATCCTGGACTAGTTTTTCTTGAAATCTATAAACTGATATAACCACTAACCCTCAGATATTTCCCCAAATCTCTATGTACATTTACAAATTATTAAGAAGAAGACAAGAAGTCCTTCTACTAATTTTAAAAGCAGAAATGTAAGATTTAGCTGGGAAAAAGACAAGTAAATTATGAAAAATGATACTCTATCTGATGCTTTAACCAAACTGAATACATAATGCTCAGTGAGGCTAAAGGTTGTTGTATGTAAAGGCAACAGTAGTCGTTAGAAGTAATTTTTAAAATATGGAATCTAATCCATAGAACTCCTTTATTTAAATGCTCCAGCCTTGCTTCCTCTGGGGGTAATGTTTCCCTCTCAGGTCTTGGGTTCGTAGTGTTAGGGCAGTAATTCTGTCTTTGTTTTTTGTTGTTGTTGTTGTTGTTGTTTAGTCTTTTTTTTTTTTTTTTGAGACAGGGTCTCACTTTGTAGTTCAGGCTGGCTCTGAGCTCACTATGGAGCCCAGGCAAGCCTGGAACTCAGCAATCCTCCTGTCCCTGCCTCCCGAGTGCTGGGATGACAGGCGTGAGCCACCACGCCCAGCACTGCGGTATGTGGTATTGATTGCTGGTGGGCGTGAGTCACCACACCCAGTATTGTATGTGGTTAACGGGATCAAACTCAGGACCTTGCACTTGCGAGGCAGGTGCCAGAACCACTGAGCAAAATCTCCAGCCCAGTAACTCTGTCTTTGGAACTCACGTGTTTTCCAATGTTGGAAGAAACAGGAGCCACCGTTCTTGGAGGAGAAGAGTTGGAATTGCTAAACCAAGCAATGACTTTTGGAGCTTGTATATGATAACTGTCACATGTATCCACAGCCAGTCTATAGGTTTTGGAAGGACTGTATTGTCATCTTTCTTGGAAAAGAATAGTTTCTGCAGAAGAGCGAGACCTTCTCTTACAGTGCTCATAATATTGTCTTGTTTGGTAGAAGGGAAGACACAGTGCATGCGCTCTAGGCACGTGCTGTCATGGACTGTATTAGAAGTTCACCTGGAGCCTCATGTAAATGAGATGAGACTTTTTTTTTTTTAATCAGAGGTAGTTAAATCGGGAATAAATGATTCTGGGGTTAAGGACCTGTGATTACTAAACCACTGCACCTGAGTGATTAGTTTGGCACCGCCCTGTCGCAGAGGAGTGAATAAGAAAAAAGAGGCGGAACGATGCAGTTAAACTCTCTCTCTCCCTGTTGCTATTGCTATGCTGTGGGCCCCGTGAACTGTCTCTCTTGTTACTTTTGCTACCCTGTGTCATGTTGTTTCTCCTCTGTGATGCCTGTTTTCCATTCCTGTCTTGCAGCCAACCAATTATGTAGTGAAACCTCTATGAACTGTAAACCATTAAACCCTTGACCTTTAACGTTTTGAAATTGAATTCTTTATTGGTACATTTTATATACATTTCAAAGTCACACTCAACATTGGGAAATTTGTAGTGGTGTATGACAGAAGTTAATTCTCATTTTTACCCGTATCCCCACCCACCTACAACCCCCAACCCCTTAAATACATGCTATTTCTTTTTCTTTCTAAATCATAGTTATTATTTCCCCTGATTACATTCCCCCACCACATTCCCTTTGAATATTTCCTATTTTACAAAATCTATTATGTATTCTAAAATTCATTTACATCTATAGGTTCTCATACCAGAGAAAACATATGGTATTTACATATGTGTAATCTATTTATTGCACTTATTAGTGTGTCTTCAAGGTGTCTCCATTTGCACATAAATGAATGAAATTTTTCATTATTACAGAGTAATACTCCATTTTATTTCTTAAAAGCACACACATTCTTTATCCAGTCTCCAGTTGATTGGTATCTGGGGTGTTTTCAAGATTGAGCTACCACAAACTGAGCTGCTATGAACATGGATGTACATATGACTTTACAATATGATTCTTTTTTTCTTTTTGAGACAGGGTCTAACTTTGTAGTTCAGGTTGGCCCTGAGCTCACTATGTAGCCCAGGCAAGCCTCAAACTCAGCAATCCTCCTGTCTCTGCCTCCCGAGTGCTGGAATGACAGGCGTGAGCCACCACGCCCGGCGACAATATGATTCTTTTAATACCTTTGGGTATATTCCTAGCTGGGGAATAGCACGGTCAAATGGACCTCTAAACCTAGTTATCTGAGGAATCACCACACTAATCTCCACAGTGGTTGTACAAGTCTACAATCCCACCAACAGAGGAGAAGGGTTCCTTTCTTCCCACAACCTCGGCAGCATTTATTGCTGGTTGATTTCACAATAGCAGGTATTCTTTGTGGAGTAGGCTGAAATCTCAGTGTTGTTTTCATGTGCAGCTCTCAAATGACCAGTGATATTGAACATTTCTTCATATACTTGGTGGCTGCTTTTACTAAACCACCTCATCTTTGACAAAGGAGCCAAACATCCTCAATGGAGGAAAGACAGCCTCTTTAACAAATGGTACTGGATAAACTGGGCTTTAACCTGCCAAAAACTAAAGCTAGACCTATCTTTTTCACCATGTACTAAACTAAAATCACAATGGATTCAAGACTTAAACATTAAAATAGAATCAATAAACCTGCTGCAAAACAGGTCAAGTAAAACTCTTGAAAACACTGGCTTATGAAGAGACTTTATGAACAAAACTTCTATAACACATGAACTAGCAGAGTCAACAAATGAGATCTCATCCTCCTAAAAAGCTTCTGCACAGCAAAATAAATCACTGACACCACTAAAAGACAACGAACAACATGGGGAGAAAAAAACAATCTTTGCTAGCTGTTTGTCAAAGGGGTGCTATCTAAAATATATAAAGAACTTAAACAAATCAGTCCCAAATTTAAAGACCCAATTCAAAAAATAGGCATCTGTGGGCTGGAGGGTTAGCTCAGTGGTCTGGCGCCTTCCTCGCAAGCGCAAGGTTCTGAATTCGATCCCCGGTAACCACATATAATGCTGGGCATAGAGACTCACTCCCACCAACAATCAACACCGCATACCACAATGCCAGACGTGGTGGCTCACACCTGTAATCCCAGCACTCGGGAGGCAGAGACAGGAGGATTGCTGAGTTCGCAGCGGCTTGCCTGGGCACCATAGTGAGCTCAGAGCCAGCCTGGACTACAAAGCGATATCCTGTCTCCAAAAAAAAAAAAAAAAACCTCTACTATAAAGCCACTGTGATAAAAATTGCATGGTAACGGCAAAGTAACAGATTCAGGGACCTGTGGAGTAGATTAGAAGATCCAGAAACAACCCCAGATACTCTAAGCCACCTCATCTTTGACAAAGGATCCAAACATCCTCAATGGAGAAAAGACAGCCTCTTTAACAAATGGTGCTGGAAAAACTGGGCTTCAACCTGCCAAAAGCTAAAGCTAGACTTATCTCTTTCACCATGCACAAAACTCAACTCAGTGGATATGAGACTTAAACATTAAAACAGAAATAATAAGCCTGCTGGAAAACAGATTAGGTAGAACTCTTGGAGACATTGGCTTAGGCAGAGACTTTATGAATAAAACCTCTATAGTACAAGAACTAGCAGAAAGAATCAAAAAATGGGATCTCATCCTACTGAAAAGCTTCTGCACAGCAGAAGAAGTCACTGACTCTGCCAAAAGACCACCAACAACATGGGAAAAAATCTTTACCAGCTGTTTATCAGACAAAAGGCTATTACCTACAATATATAAAGAACTTAAACAGATCAGCCTCCCCAAATTTAAAGACCCAATTCAAAAAGGGGCATCTGAAATGAACAGACACTTCTCAGAGGCAGAAGTCACAGCAGCCAAGAAACATATGAAGAAATGTTCAACATCACTAGTCATTAGAGAGATGCAAATGAAAACGACACTGAGATTTCATCTCACCCCACCAAGAATGGCAGTGATTACAAAATCAACCAACAATAAATGCTGGCGAGGCTGTGGGGAGAAAGGAACCCTTCTCCACTGTTGGTGCGATTGAGACTTACACAACCATTGTGGAGATATGTGTGGAAAAGTAGGACTAGGGGTCCTATTTGACCCTGCTATCCCCTTGCTAGGAATACACCCAAAATAATATTTAAAAATTACATTGGAAAGACAAATGCACACACTTGTTCATAGCCGCTCAATTCGTGATAGCTCAATCTCGGAAACAGCTCAAATGCCCATCAAATGGAGAGTGGATAAAGATGTGTGTGTGTGTGTGTGTGTGTGTGTGTGTGTGTGTTATAAAACGGAGTATTATTCTGCCATAAAGAATGAGAAGATTGATTCATTTATGTGCAAATGGATACACCTGGAGGACACACTAATGAGTGAAATCAATAGATCATAGATAGGCAAATACCGGATCTTCTCTTTGATATGAGCACCTGTAGATGCCAATGAGCGCTAGAAAGTATGACAGTCTTTTTAGCATTGGAAATTTCCAAGGGAAATTTTTTGTGGGGATGTAAGGAGGGGAAGGAATAAACATGATTCTGAAAGAAAATAAAAGAGCATGTATATAGGGGGTGAAGGTGTGGGTGGTTGGGGATATGGGTAAAAATAAGAATTGACTGTGCCATATATTGGTACAAATTCCCCAATGTTATGTGTGATTGTGATATATGTATATATATATGTATATATATGTATATATGTATATATACATACATATATATATATATATATATATATTACCAATAAAGAATTCGATTTAAAAAAAAATGTCTTGACAAAGGGAATATTCCAGATTTGTCACTGCTGGCTGAATTTGCATCTTTGTTTCTAGTCATGTGTTTTCTCACTTGGTTCAGTGCATCATTCTGACTTCTGAAAGTGTCCAGTCCAAAATATGATGCTGGTTGCAGGAGGCAAAAGGTTTCAAATCACTTCAGCTGCTTTTGTAGCAAACTGTTTGTGGCAATTCTCATGCAAGCATAATAAGGGTGTTGTGACTTTAATTGAGGACATTACTAAGATTTATTGACCCGGATGTGCTAATGTTAGAATTTAAAGGTCAAGAAGCTACAACATTGACAAAAAATATCAGTTTTATGGATTTGCTGTCAGACGGAGGGTCATTTAAAAAAGACAACTTTAATTCCCGAAATTTTTCAAGTACATTCACCCTGAGTTGTTTTTCTCCATCCGCAATAAAGATATCAATGTCTTATCTCATAATGCTATTTTATGAGACTGAAAAATGCCAAACAACACTGCTTAGTGAAATCAGAGTTTTGCAGAAAAAGCAAGAGAGAGCATCAGATATTTTTCCTCTATGTTTTGCAATATTTATTTAAAAAACCACTCCCACCAATTGAATGTAATCAATATTGCTTACAAACAAAGTATTCAAGTGCATGGGTGCTGATGCATCACAAGACAGATGGGCTTTGTATTTGGTTGGCTTAATCTTCCCAATACCTAAAGTGACTTCATTCATGCTATTTTTGAAACAAATATACCTGAAGTTATATTTTTCGAAAAATATCAAGAAACACATGTAAAATGAAGGAAAGAAAAATATTGACCCTTTATGATAAAAATACTAACACAAAACCAATATGAAATATGGGTTGATTCCGATATAAAGCTGTTTAACAAGAAGTCAGAAGTATATAGGAAAAACAGTATTTTTGTTTCTCATATTTAGTAATTTTTCTTTGTTCATTTTTTCCCTTTCAAAGTAGAAATATCCATTCCTAGTCTAAACATTGGTATTTTTCATTTTAAATTTAAATTTTTATTGGTATGTTATATATACACATCATGATCTCTCTCACCATTGAGAATTTGTACTAGTATACGACATGACTTGAAACTTCTGACAGGTATTTAGGGTTACGTGAAGCCACAGAAGTGGAGTAGGAGTACCACGGGTCTGTTGTGGCTTTATGTATGTGGGAGGGGGCACCTGAGCTCGAATGTTCTGTGGCCTGGTGTGATGTAAGATGCCTACATCAATGAGGCTGTGCCACCAGAGTTAACTACAGGAAGGACTTTGTCAACTGTCACTACCAAATCATGAACTTGCCAGCCATTAGGATCATCAGATGAATATATCACTGCTCTTTTTAAATGGCTCTGATTGTGACAGTAGCAGGAAACAGACAAAGATCTTTCCCATTGTAGGGAGTTCATAGACAAGAGCATGAGAAACAATACTTGGATAGCATTCTGTTAGTTTTATATGTATTTCCAAGAAGGCCAGAAATTGTAATCATATGTAGTCTTATTAGGAATTTTTTATCTTGTCAAAAGTTGAGATCAGAAATTAGAATATAATTCAAGGTCAACCCTTAAGTAAACATTATGCAGTCTGTGCCACTCTTGATAAAGATGGGTAATAAAGGGACTCTTCCAAATGTTTATATTTAGTAGAGAGAGGGTTGAATTTAAAATATGCTTTCTTCTTAAGATCTCAAGGTTTTATTTACCTTTGGAACTCAGCTCCAAACAAAATATAGCTTCTTCAAAACATACAGAGCCTCTTGAAGGAAACAATGTATGTATTAAAGTCAAAACAACATGCAATGTATTTAAATGAAATAAATAACATTTTTCAGGTTTTGGAAATTTTTCTACTCATTGGAAGCAATTTCAGATATGCTATGCTATCATGGGTAGCTTTTGAACTAAGTCTTAAAAGGAGAAGGACAGTAATGAGCACTATCACACTGAGAGGAATAATATTTTATGCTAATCTCTAAAGAAATGATACCCAAAACTATCTACATACCCAGAGAAATAATTTCTCCAATATATCATGTTTTCATTCTCTCTGAAGGAAAAATAAGCTAACATGTATGAAGATCATAGACTATACCGATTTCAGTACTATGATTATGAACAATTTGCAACATCTATCAAGCCATGTGGTAAATAGAGTGGCGCTATAAAATTTTTATAAAAGGACACCTGCCCTTTCCTATGAATAATTGCTAGATTGCACTATAATTTAAATAAATCTATCTCACTCTCAAGATCTAAATGTAGGTATATACAATCACAGTACTTACTGCTGATGTTTACTATTTTAGCAGAATGATACAATCAAAAAATATTTTTTCTAAATTTATGGTAATCATAACACTTCAGATGATTGCATATGAGTAAAATGGAAAATCAACAAAGAAGAGATTTTTGTCACTTTGATTTTTACTTGTTTCATTTTGTAAAACATGGATACTACAAAAATACATATACACCTGTATTTAGGACATATTATCTATATAACCATCTGACAAGTATAATTTATCAGTTCTGAAAGAAAACTTTATTTTAAAATTAGAATTCTTATGAAGTTAATTAAAATTTGATTTAATTAATATTATTGGTAAAACCATGCCAATCCGTATTGTTTTATTTTCCCTACTTCTTCCTTCTCACGTCTTACTTCCTTAATTTTTTCTAAAATAAAGAGTATGTGCCCAGAAATGCTTGTGAAAATAAATATCAATTCTCTATAAGTCATTTAATATGAAAGAAATCTTACTTGCACTTAATGAAGTTCATGTTGGCTAAAACTTCATGGATATGGTCAGCATTGATATATGGTGTATTATGTATTTACTGAACACTTGCATAGCTTTGGGTATTACTTGAAAACATTAGGTTCTGAAAATATTTACAGTACAAAAATAAAGGGAAATTAGGAAAGCCTACATTAAATATAATTATTGAATTGTTTCACACTCAATCTTGTCAAAATTGAGTGTCATGTTATGTGCTTGTTTTCTTTCAGTATTTTAAAGACATTTCTTGCCACACTATGTACTTAAATAAAATAAGATTTACAATAAAAATAAAAAATCTTTAACTTTCAAGTCAGTGTTCATTAATGTGGCTAAAATGCCAGGGATAAAACTGACTAAAAATGTAAAGGAAAACGAGCCTATATTTGCACTCAGAAGGTAATCAAGAATGAATCGGGAAAATGGTTTGTTAATACAAGTTGATTAAATTATTAATTCAGGCCTACAATATTTTATCATTTATGGCAGTGCTGCTGTTGATACATATCAGCTATCCACAATCACTTTGTAAAATCAGGGTTGCAAGTTGAAAAGAAAATCCTTAAAAATAGTCTGAGAAGAAGAAATTGCAAACTCTGTCAAATTCATCTGTATTGTGGTACAGATATTTTTTTGTCCTGCTCTTTCCAGCTGGCGAATATCACTATTTGTGATTCTGCATATTCTGACCATCATCACAGTGGTCAGCAATCTTCGTGAGAGATGATGGATGGGCAGCAGATCACTGCTGCTGCACTGACCTTCACATCCTTTTTAGTGTGTTTGGTGATAAATATCACTTTGAAAACATCCCACAAGTCAGAAGCACACCATGGTTTCCAAGAATAAGATTCTCTCACATCAGTTATTTTCAATAATATAATTAAATACTTGCCCTTTAATGCAGGAAAAATTTGTGAATAAGGTAAAAGTCTAATTCAATGGGTAGAATACAATAATTTCTTATGTAAATAGGCACAATGAGGATGATTCATTGTTTTCTAAGTAGAATTATGTTTGCTACTCTTCACTAAGACAGAACGTTTCAAAACAAATTTTATCTCATAAAATAATTTGTATTAAAGTTTAAAATATATCTATAATAGTAATGAATGCCATGTTTCACAAACTGTGTAATTGTGTAATTAGCAATAACAAGACACATGAGAATCATTTTGGTGTCTGACAAAGCAACATAATTTGATATATTTTTTCTTAAATTATTTTTTAAATTTTCTTTTTGTTACCCACTAACAATCAGTATTATCCCTAAAATGATTAAGATAGGTAAGTTTAATGTTTGATTTGTAGCCATGATTAAGAACATAATTTTAAGTTTATAACTGGTCCCAAATCAGGAAAAAAAAAAGTGATGCTCAAAAAAATTTCCGCTTTTTTGTATGAATAGGAAAGAAGCAATTGCCTTCTATTGTAAAATGTACTTTACCTAATTGTAAGAAAATAGGTATTTGGATAATAATAGAAAATTTTCCTATGATAAGCTTAATTTAGCTTAATGCTAAAAAATTACTAAATTTAATATAATTGTTTCTTTAATCTTTCAACTTTTGCTTTTCATGTCAATTTTTCAGTGTGAATGCAATGCAAATATCTTATTAATAGAGTATGACTCTGATGAAAAATAAATCCTGTATAACCATAATAATTTAATTACAAGCACATTAACAGATATAGATGTCACAGTCACTTAAGGTGGGACTTTCTGTCTAGCATAAATTCATCACCTGGCTATGTATCCATTGAAGTATGATGTTTTTTCCCCTGTAGATTGTTTCAGAAGCAAAGGACTTACTGTCTTTTGTCAATTGCTATGAATATTTAGAAAAAAATGTGAAGATTTCATTTTAATAATTCAACAAATATAATAAGCCACATAAAGAAGCTTACATGACTATGTGAAATAGACTTCGTAAAATATTTTCCTGTATTATGCGTGGTTAACCATTTTAAATATATTGCATGAACATTCTGTATAAGTTTCTAGTCAGCTTAAATCCTTGAATTTTTAAGGTTGGTCTAGACAGTTTCCTTTATGTGTGGGTACGAGTAAAGTAGTGAGTAAGCAGTCAGCTCCATTACAGCAAAGGTCTACAATAATATGATTTGTTTCCTCAGAAACACACAATGTACCCACACCTGGAGTTTTTATAATATTACCTTTTAAGTCATGCAAGTCTCAGTGGTTTTACTGAATGTAGAATGTGTCTTCTGTGAATACAAATATCACAAAACCAATAATTTTGATATTTGAGAGAAGGCATTTTGTTTTAGAAGAAGGGGAAGTGGAGACAAAATATAACCTTGTTATTTTGATTTGTACCCAGCTATCCTGACAATAAAGTAAAAATAATGTTAGAATAAAACAGTTTAAAATATGAATCATTACCTTTGTCAGATCAGTCACAATTCTCTTTTGATAGAGTAAAATACAGTAATATTTAGTTGGAACTATGTATGTGTAATGCCCAGCGCTTATTCAAAATTTAAAAGTTTAAATCTAATTTTACATGTAGAGATAAATATCAAATTCACATTGAATAAAAATTATTAGGATTGAGCTTTTACTAAGATATGAGTGCATGAAAATATCACCCTACAGTTGTTTTTAACCTGAGGATTAACTTTCTGTGAGAACTGTTCCATAGAAAGAAAGAAAATAATGTAAGTTTTAGATCTGTACAATGCTGCCCAGAGTCCTGCTTTAATTCAAATTATCAGTATCTCAGCAGTCCTTTCTCTCATGGTTAATGTATCCAGTATTTCATAAAATTGGACAAGGAGTACAATTTATTGAACTAGAACTCAATATGTTTCAAGCAATTGAAATAGTACAGTAGTCCACTCATAGAAACATCACTATTATCATTACACATTATGACATTTTGACAACGAAAAATACTGCTTTTGTCTCCGCGGGTGAAAAGTGCTTTCACTGCAGAAAAGGAACCACTGTAGAAGGCTATTTTTGCCAATAGAGTGTTACTTTGTTGAACTAACAGTTTCAATTACGGTGTAAAGATAATAAGTAAGTACCTATCTTTTCTCAAAGTGGAATGAAGTGTCTGTCTTCTAAAGGACTCTACAAGGCAAGATATTCCCAGGTTTGTTTTGTTTAATCCTTTGTTGCATCCACCAGCTAAAAAAATAAAAGGTTAAAGGTAATACTATATTATTCTTACCTCCTTGAGAAAATGTTTAGCCTAACTGTGTTCTTCTTAATTCAATTTAATCATGAATCTTAGGTAAGATGCTTCAGTATCATATTTTCCATGATAGCAGAAAGAAACCAATTTTCCTCAGAAATTTTATTTCATATAAACTTATTTTTACCAACAGTGCTTTCTATTATTAAATATTCTTTCAGGCAAATTTAACCTTCTCATCCAACTGCAAAATTTTTGAATTCTGTGGCTTCTCTTTCCCATTCACAAAAGTCTCCTGCTAAGGTCTATCGCAGGATTCATTTCATCCATTTTTTCGC